>JAODAL010004359.1:0-157931 GCA_025379985.1 Phyllomedusa bahiana | reverse complement strand
AGAAAATTTTTTTTGGTGGACTGGAAGGGGTTTGGCCAAGGAAAGGCCCTAGGGGCCGGGGGGAGAACCCGGGAAAAAGGTTTTTTTTGGGGGGTCTAAGTTTATGCGGGCCCGAACGAGGGGGAGGCCACAAGGGGGGGGGGGTATTTTTAAAAGGGGTTTCCCTGCGACCCTTTTTTTGGGTGGGCAGGCACCCCCCGCAACCCGCAGCACCTCCGCTGGGGCCCGGTCCCGGGGCGGCCCGCCCCCCGGGGCCGGGACACCCCCCGGCCCACGTCGGGGGCACACTTCCCCGTCCACGCCCGGGGCCCCCCGGTCTTTTTCCTCCCGGGGAGTTTTAAAGGGACATGCCCCGGGTTGATTGGTTTTCCCCGGGCCCCAAAAGGCCCCTATTTAAGCCCGGGCCTTTTCCCCACACCTTTGCCAAATCGATAGGGCCTTGTGCCGGGAAAGGGGGAAGCGTTCCTAAAGTGTTTTTGCCCCTTTTTACTGTGTCCCTACCTTCTGCCTCCGTCCCTTGCCCACGAACCATTCCCGGGCCTGCCCCTAAACCTTCTCCCCTGTCCCCGACAACGACCTGCTTCACGTTTTTGTACCACGCAACACCCGGGCTGCCCCCGAAAGCAAGTAAACTCAGGGGTACGACCTGGTATTTAATCCGCCGCAGCAAGTCCATCCCCTTTGCGGGGGGCCCTCGGGTGAAAACCGCCCTACAAAAATTTTCCGTTTTCCCTGGCGGGGCTTCCCAATCATCGCTTGGGGGGTTTCCAGGGGTTTTGCACTCCCCACACCCCGAAACAACGGGGTGGCAGAAATTGTTTTTTTCCCTGTCCCCATGGGGGGCGGGGGGTTTTAAAACCAGGGGAAAACAGTATCTGGCTGCCCTTTGGGAAGCCCCCCAGGGGGCCCAGCGCAACGTCGAGATACCCCCCCAAGTCAGGCCCTTTCCCCCTCAAGGGGGCCCCCGGGGGACGGGGCTGTTTTCGCCCCAAAATATTGGTGGCAAAAGCGGGGATCAAGCCCAAAAGGGGTTGTGGTGCGGGTTCCGTACCCCCCAACACAAAGGGGACTGCCAGCATGGGTTTTGCGCTGGAGCCCTTAAGACTAACTCGGAAACTAACCATCAGGAGGGCAAAAAAAAGGGGTTTTGGGGTGCATTCAGGTTGGGGGTTTTTTGTGTCAAGTGCCCAAAGTTTTTGAAGGAGGGCTGGTCGTCCCAAGGCAAAGCTGTGGGCCCAGGAAACGGGGTCGGGGGGAAGTTAGCCAGGAGGACTGGGCCCCAGGCCAGGCGGGGGGGACTTTTGAAGGGCGAGGGGGAGCCCGGGTTTGGGGCCCCTAAAGGACCAGTCACAGGTGGTCGAGGGCGCAGTGGGCAGCTCACAATCGTTTAATTCTCCTCCAAGCTGCCCTGGAAAAAGGGGCTTGGCGGGAGACCTTGACCCCCTTTACAAGGCCCCCCTAGCAGCTGCAGAACTTTCCGAGCGGATAGAGGCAGAAGCTGCAGAAGGGTCGCACGGCTAGAGTGGCAGCTGCCGAACGCCCGGGAGGGGGCCGGGGGAACTTCAGCGGGACCGTGACCCCCAAATTTAAAAGGGGTTAAAGCGGGAAAAGGCCCAATCCAACCCCCAGCCCAAGGGAGCCTCCTAGACCCAGGTCCCAAATTTGGGGCGGGGGATTTTCCCTTTTTTGGGGGGAAATAAAGGTGGAAACCGGGAAACCCCTTTCCCTTTGGGGGGAAATTTGAAAAGATGTGCCACCAGCACCATGTGCCTAGGACCAGGGGGTTTCGTGTTTCTGACCCCCTTGTCTCAGAGGTAAAGCTCGGGGTCTTGGGGGACCTCCCAGCGGGGTCCACCCTACCTCCGGGGAATAAAAAGAGGCACTGACCCCCGGCAGTACAATCTCACTCCAGAATGTAAAAGGAAGAACTCCGGTTTGCAGGGGGGGCCCCCAAAAACCAAACAGCTGGGCCGACCACAGGGCGGGCCCCCCCGGGAGAGCATCCCCCAATTGGACCTCAGGGCTAAAAAATCACCCCCGGGTCCGCAGCTGAAGGAGCTCATCCCCACGGGGGCAGTTTTTTTGGGAACTCCCCAGAGACCCCCCAGCAGCCCCTTTTTGTGACCAGAAACCGCAGGGGGCCACCGCCACAGAAAACCCTCGGGATGAGAAAGGCCAACAATCGGGCCCGGGAGGCCGGGAAGCCCCCGGGCTGGAAGGGGGTAAGTACCCGCGGGGGCCAGATTTTCCCCTAACCCCTAAGCCCGGGGGGCCCCCAGCCCATGCTTCCCCCGCTGGGGGGGAACCCCCGAACCAAACCCCTTTTGCAAACGCCGGGACATTTTAAGGCCCATGTCCCCAGCGCCGGAAGGGCCCGTCCCAGCCCCCTTTTTTCCAAAGGGCCCCCCCAATGTTTGTGTGTGGGGGGGGGGGGTGGGGGAAGGCCCCGGGATAACTACCAGCCAGTCACCGTGGGCCCGGGTCTGTTGCCATGGGCCCTTTTGGGACCCCCCGGCGCGGAAAAAGGGACTGGGGCGGCCTGAGCGGGTTCCCCCCAAAGGGACTTTATACCCGGGAAAAAACTTGCCTTTCCCCCGGGAAATTTTGGAGGGTTGTGCCGGCCTCCCAAATTGGGCCAAAAGGTTTTTTTTTGGACGGGGGTCCCGGGGCGGGGGAATGCGGGGGGGTTTGGGAGTGCCCGCCAAAAAACCCGGGGCCCTAGAAATTTTGTTAGGGACAACTTGGGGCGGCGGGTAGCCCTTTTGGGAGGCCCCGAACCCCAAGGTCTGTCCCCCCAAAAGGATGTCACCAACCAGGGTTAAAATTGGGCCCAATGTTTTTTAATAGCATACGGGAGGGGAGTAGGGGAAGGTGGGTAAATATGGGGGTTTTTTTCCTCTCCATCCGGGGTGGAAAGGAGATAAGGTCAGCGGGTTGCAATAGGGCAGCAGGGTTTTTCCCCAAAAGGGCCTGCGGGGTTTTTTTTTGTCCCCCCTTGTGGGCATAAAGGGGGGGACAAACGGGGGGGCAGACAGCAACCGGGGGGAGCTTTGCGGGTTGAGGAAAAGGGCCCCAGGAAAGGTCACAGAGCGGGGGTCCCCCCCCACAAAACAAATGTGGGAAAGGGCCCGGGGTTGGGCCCAAGCAGAGGGCGATTTTATATAACCCCGGGGGGGAGGGAGCCCCCCCAAACCCGGTTCAGCTTTCCGGGGCCCGCTGTCACGCGAGTGGGAGGGCCCCGGGAGCCAGGAGGCCCCCCCCTGGCCCGACGGTTTTCCTCCCATCGGACCAGTAAGTGCCAGGGAAGGTGGGGGCCAGGAGAAGGCCCAGGAACCGACGGGATAAAGGGGGCAGTTTTTCATCCATTCTGGCCACTCATTTAGGGGGTTATCAGGCAGCGTTAGGGGCTGACGACAGCCGAAAGCTCTCAAGGAGCGGGGGCGGCACACCCAAACCCTTTTGGACTCAACACCGCGCGGGGGGTTTGGGACCAAGGTTTGGTTTTAAACCCGGATGACGGTCCGACCGGGTTCACCGAGGGTGGTCCAGGGACCAAAGGGTGGGGGGAAACCCAACCGGGTTCATGGGGGGGGTTTTTTGGGGGTTTTTCCCCGGGAGATTCCAATGGCCGGAACACCTGGGGATCACCAAGACCAAGGGAAAGGGGCCCCCAGCATTTTACTGGCCAAGAGGGGGGCCTGTGTGGCGCCTACGGGCCTTTCTTTGCGACACCTTTTCAGGGGGTGGGGAAGGGGGGGCCGAGGCCAAAAGGGCCCCACTGGAACCCCCCCCTCCCAAATCTTTAGACGAGCCTTTCGGGAGGGGGGGCGTGGATTTAATTGGACCGTGTCCATTCCCAGAAACTCCGGGGAAACGTTTCATACTGACGGAATAGACTACGCCATTTTGGGTACCCGAATGGTACCTTTAATCTTTCCTTTGGGGCCGCCCAAAGGGGGCCCAAACCGCCTTACGGGAAAGATTTTCCTCGAGTTGGTTTTTTTTCCTCGGGGAAAATTGCTCACTAAACCGGGGGGCCCCCGTTCAGGGGTCGCAGTTAAGGGAGCCTTTGGGTGAAGCGGGAAAACCGGTCAACATCTGGGGGCCCACCCTACCACCCACAGACAAATGGCCGTGTGAACTTTTAATTGGAAACCCTGAAGCAGAGGGTTTAAAAGATGTTTTTTGGGACCCCCCAGGGCACGACGGGGAGCGGTACCTCCCACACCTGCTATTCGCATCCCGGGGAAGTTCCCAAACCTCAAGGGGTTTTTGCTCCCTTCAGCTCCTGAAAGGGCGCCGTGTGCGGGGCCCCGGGCTCGGGGAAAAAGGGGGCCCGGGGGAAGGAAAACTTGGAAAAACCGGGGGAAGGTGTCGGCCCATTGAGTATTTTCGTGCGCTTCCTTTGACAAAAGCACCCTTTGGGACCATTTATGAAACGAGAATATCCCAAGGGGGCCCCCAGGCCGACCAGAAGCATTTTGGTACGACCAGAACCCCTTGTGAGAGGACCTACCAGGGGGGTCAAAAAAGTGGGGGTTTTGGCCCCCCCGAAACCAAAAACAACCAAGGGGAGCCTGGGAAGGCCCATATGTCGTGCACCAGCAAAATCAACGGAGTCCCCGTACCTGGTCAAACCCTTTTTCCCCGACCGGGGAAAAGGGGGAAGGCCCCCCCACATTAACATGATAAGGGGCATCATGAGCGGGAGGTAAGGGGCCCTTGGGCCCTTTGGGAACCGGGCCCCAGGAAAGTGAAACGGGGGAACCTCTTGGACATGCTTGCCCCGGGCAGGGGAGGTTGGGCCATAGAGGAAATGGAGAATTTTTGGACAGCTCCTGGAGGACCAAAGGGCCCAGTGTTGGCAACCCCTAACCCCCTTCCGGGGGATTGTTCACTAACTAACCATCACGTTTGGACCCGGGGGATCCCCCCCCCAAACCGGCGTTCAGCATATCGGATCTTTTCCCCCGAAGGGCACAGCACATGCGTGAAGGGAATTGACAGATGCTGAAAACCCCGGGTCATCCAGGGCGTCCCCAAAAGTGCCTGGGCCTCCCTGGGGAGTCCTCGTCCCCAAGAAGGAATCGGACCAAAAGGGTTTTGCAGGACACAGGGGGGCCCAAAGCGTCACGGTCACTGATGCTAAAACCCAAAGCCACCATCGATGACCGCTTGAACAGGTTGGGGCCGGGGGCCCAAATACCCCGAAACCCTCATGGATCTGAGCCCCGGGGGTATTTGGGAGATTCCCCCGACCCTTTAGGCAAGGGAAAAGCTCTTGGGTTTATCACCCCATTTGGGCTTTTAAAGAGGGCCACTGTCATGGGCCCTTCGGCATGAAGAAACCCCTGCCCCTTTTCAAAACGGTGGGGCCAAAACGCTGCTTAAGGACTTTAAGGTACGCGGTGCGTACCTGGATGACATAGCCGTTTTTTAGTCCCACCTGGGAGGACCCACCTCCAGCAAACCCGACGCAGGTGCTTGGATGATCCGCCAGGGAGGCTTTACCAACAAACCGGGGGGGAAAAAGGGGCCCCCTGGGAAAGAGTGGGGCCCCCTAAACCCGGGGGGGACCGGGTTAGGTGGGGGGGGGGCCTTTTAAGCCAGAGCCCAAAAAATGGATGCCTCGGGAACCTGGCCCACTTTCCCCGGGGCCAAAAGCAGGGGTTTATGACCTTCTTGGGGAAACCCCTGGGTACCATAGGGGGGTTTGTTCCACACTATAGTACCTGGCAAAAACCCCTGAAGAAACCCACCAGGGAAAGGTTGCCCCCCCCCCCCATCCCATTGGAAAAGGGGGGGGGCGGGGGGAGACCCGGCCTTTTCCCAACCCTCAAGGGCCCCCCTTGTCCACTTCCCCCCGTACTTTCAACCCCCCCGACTTCACCCGGGAGTTTTTTAGTACAAACCGACGCCAGTGACTTTGGCCCCCCGGTGCAGTGCTCAGCCCCGGTGGACACAACGGGGCAGGAAATCCCGTTTTTGTACCTGAGCCGGAAAGGGGTTTCTGGGCCCAGGGGAAATGGCCTATTTTCCCCCATGGAAAAAGAGTGCCCGGGGATGTGTTTGGGGCCCCAAACGGCTTCAGCCCTATTCCCATAAAAGGGGGGCATTTCATTGTGGAGACGGAAACCCAACCCCTGAGCTGGGTTTCACAAAGGTCCCCCGGGAAACCCAAAGGGGGTTGCCCACCGGAGCCTGGGGTTCCAACAGTACAAATTCGCAATTTGCCCCCCGGGAAGGGGCCCAGACCACGGCCAAAAGCCGATGGGGTTTTGGGCCCACAAAAGGGGGGGGTCAGGGGGCGGTGGTGGAGCACCGGGGGGGGTGCTCCCCCTTTTCGCCCTCAAAAGGGGGAGGGTGAGGAAGAATTCACTTCACTGCATCCCCCACTGACAAGGTTTTCTCCCCCCAACCATCTAAAACCCAGTGCAGGGAAAACAGCTTTCCCCCACCACAGGCAAGCCAATTTTTCTGTTTTAAACAGCCAGGGTCTCTTCCCCCAAAGCCTCTGGGGGAAGTCGCCACAGCAGGGGTCAACCCATGAAAGGATCCTCATGAAAACCCAAATTTGCACTGAAAAAATCTGGTCCCCAAACCCGCAACTTCAAAACTTTTTTTTTTCAATTCCCAAACCCCGTCGGGTCGTCCCGATATTTTTATATCGAAATTTTTAGGCGACCAGCTCATAACTGGGGCAAAGGCCCAGTTCATAACTCAAAATATGGGAACTCCCCCGCACGCCCCAGGGCCCATTTTTCCCGGGTTTTCCAAAAGGGGCAAGGGGGGGTTTAGAAATCCACAACCGGACCCCGGGGGTTTCCCTAAATGGGGTGTCCCCATATCCAGGGGGTTTTGGGGAGATCCAGCCGGTTTTTGATGATGCCAACCGGGGCCCGGTTTCGTGCCAAAGCCCGCCGGGGTTATAGTCCCTTTTTTTTGGGGTTTTTATCAGAAAACTGGGATGACCTGAATGGGGGGAAAACTCATAGACCGTCCCAAGGGGGATGTAGGGGCCCCCCCAAATGGGGTTTCCCCCTCACAAAAAATAAGCCCGGGGCCAGGGGTGGCCCCTTTTCCGTTGATCCAGGGGGGGGGCCAAACCCAAGAACAGTTTTCCCAAAATCCGCAAGCAGAAGCCAGGCCACATATGCCCCCCATGCCGCTGGGCCCCAAGCAACAAGGTAACTTGACTTATTTTTAACTGCCTTTTTCCCTTAAAACCATAAAGTATTTGCACCTCTCCTGACCTGTATATTTTTTAACCATCTTGTACATATTACCCGTCTATTTGTGCCCTTTCAAGGGGAAAATTTAAAACAAAAAACTTTAATCTGAGTTAGTCTTTCTTTATTTTAAAGGCCTCCCTGCCCCAAATTTTCCGGTTTTAAAAGTATATAGCTACCCAAAGGGTTGGGTTTTTTGACCCTGCAAAAAGTTTGGTAACGGATCGGCTTATAACAAAAAGAGCAACTGGGTCAGCATTGTTTTTCCCTGTGCCCGTGTCCAGGGCCGCGGACTGGGGTGTTTTTTGTCACAGGGGGGACATGTAAAGAAAACTACTACGTCTAGGACTTTCTTTTTGCCCATAGCAACCAGTCAGAGCACTATATGAAATGAAAGGGGAGCTCTGATTGGTTGCTATGGGCGACAAGGAAAGTCTTAGACCTAGTCAGTCTTCATAAATGAGGCCCTATGTCCTCCTAGGACATAGATTTCACTTGAAACAAACAGGAAATTACTATACAATATGCTATGAGGACATAGGGCCACATGTATGAAAACTCTCTTGGTCTAACATTTTCTTTGTTGCCCATAGCAACCAATCAGAGCTCCCATTACATTTAATCTAGTGCTCTGAAAGAATGAAACGGGTGCTCTGATTGGTTGCTGTGGGCAACAAAGAAAGTCAGACCAAGACAGTTTTCATAATCTTCACTTGATCGGACTCACAGTGACACGTGTAAGGAGATGTTCACATGTTGCAGAAATGTATTGTTTGTAAAAATAATTTTCTTTAACAATGATTTAGCACTTGGCGCCACAACCACCTTTTTAATGCCAATACAGCGTTTATGTATGAAGGAAATAATTTTTTTGCACCTCATCGGAAATGATCAATTTTAGTTATTTTCACAAGTCTTCTGGCTTTTACCTTCAGCCCCTGAGTCTAAAGCTAACTATGTATTAATATTTCATATGGTCATTTTCTACACATAAACTTGGTAGGTCTATTACATTTGTTGTCTTGTATGACAATCCCATAAATTAAAGCAACAAATTGGATTTAGCAACTAATCAATCTCTGCCGTGAGCTGAGGATGAGTGAAAATTGCACCATGTGAACAGACTGTTAAGGGTTATCCAATATTTTCAGAAAATATGTTCAGCAGCAGGGAATATGTTAACATAAAAATAACTATTACTCATGTGTCAAATTCCCAACTGATCCAGTCCTACTACTTTTGTGGTCCCCATCAGTTGTTATTCATATTTGTGGCTATATACCCATGCGACTTCTAGGGCCAATTACTTGTCTTAGTGGTTATGCCTGCATGGATGGCATGAGACTGCTGGAGCCAGAGACTTGCTGCAGCGGTCACTTGGGTGAACTGGCATGTCTGTGCTGCAAGAAAAAGATCGGCGGGAATCATAGGTGGCAGTTCTTGATGGTAGGAGAGTGTATTGTTTTTTTCTTTGTTTGTCTTTTTTAATTTAGCATATTCCCTGCTGTTAGATTAATCTTTTTTACATTTCCAAAAAAAACCTTTAGGATTCTCTGGTTAGAGTGCATGTCAGCTGGTGTACTGTACATACCTGGCGTGTGGCATTCACAATAGACTCCAAATCAAAGTGGAACGGATAATTTGCATCTGCATTTATTTTATGTATTGTTGAATGAACGTAGCATAGCAATTCTTGTTCTCTTTATCTATGGGGCGAGGACACCCAAGGCATGGGGGATGAACACCTGCCACAGAAGGCCATTCTATACCGGAAAACAATATTTCAGATTAATCTCTCAATGATAATACATTAAAATACATCTAAACGCTCTGGAAAAAAAATTAAGAGACCACTGAAAAAATTTATTTTCTCTGATTTTTCTTCAAGGGCAAATTTTTGGAAAAAAATGAAAAATTGTTTTTTTATTAAAAACACTGACAACATCTCCGGGGAAAATTTAAAGCAAAAAAAATTTTTTATTTTTTTGCATAAATAAGAAATCTTCAAATAAAAAAAAAAAGCGTGCTTTCAGACCTCAAAAAAAGTAAAACAAAAAATTTTATATTTATTTTGAAACAATAAACTAATGTTTTAATCAGGGAAAATTTAGAAATCAATATTTGGTGGAAATAACCATATTTTTTATCAAAATTTTCCTTCTGCCTATTTTAGCACTTGTTGTCATCCACTTGTCCTATTGCACGAGGATTGGAAGACCACAGCAGTGTAGTTAATACTTTCCTCATTAAATAAGATTGGGTCATGTGATTACACCTAATCAGAAGCAGGATTAGGTAGAATGAGGTGTACTTTGGATGGAATTCAACTGACCCTGGAATGGATGCTGCCAGACATGTAAGAGCTGAATTTTTAGTTCAGTAGAACTTTAATTTATTCATTTATTTACCTAAATTAAGAAATCCAGTGGAGGTGTACAACAGGTGTTGTCTGGTCTCAAGATTCAAAATGTGAACTTCCTGATGAGAGAACTGTTTTAAACATCCCAATACAATCGATCCTCTAAACTTATTGGGAGATTCAGGGATCAAACACTTGTTGTGAATTGCCATTAAGCTCCTTGTTAGAGATCACAAGTGTGCAACAAAGTACTGAAACATTGAACAGTTGGACATGTGCATCTAAAGTTAAGAGTTGGCCTCATTTAGTTCTTTAAAAAAAAATTCAAGAAATTTTATATTTAGGTCAAATATCCCTAACGTTTTGTGAATAATATATAATCATATTAAATTACACCTTAGGCTTCATACCAAAGAGCTAGGTGCAATGAGCCTATATGGATGCAGAGTTCCTGCCACTCTGTATTACCGGAGTAGTAAGCACTTTGGCAAGTGTGTATGTACAAGCTTGCGCCCAGTATTCTGATGTGCCTTTCAGCCCTAAAACGTCACAGCCTGTTCTCTAAATGTACGAGCAGTAGCACTCAGAAAGTAGGCGCATATGCAGTCATGCCGCTGGCAACTTTGAAAATTGCACCTCAAAGATGAGGGGGGCGTTCAGGAGACGTGTCCGTACCATAACCGCATTGATTCTACACATTTATGACTGTAGGACGGCAAAACCAGCCACATTACTACAGTAACAGCCATACCAATTAAGAAGTGGTTTACCTGAGCCTGAGTTGTTGTAGGGGAACAGAAAGAGCCAAATCTATGACCCGCAAAAACAGGGGGGGCCCCAGGCAGGGTGGGCGAAATAGGCCCCGCCAGGGCTCCAGTGAGCTAAAATTTTACATTGGGGGGAGAGGATGGGTATCTTTGCCTTATTTGCCTAGGGCACCAAATACCTTGTCCAGCCCTGAGAACGGGTTAAAAAAATTTTGGGCGCATTCTACACGCTTTAAAGCTATTTAGAATGGCCTCTAGAAACCAGACACACATGTCCCCTTTTGTTGCCAAAAATTAGTTCCTTCACCCAATCAATTTAATGAGTAGTCTCCCTTATAAATTAAATGCTTCTAGTTGATATAGGTCTAATTCAATTTGGAATTTTTTATTGGCGTATTATAAGAATAGACAAAGAAACCTCCTATACCTTAACATAAAGCAGAGGCATATCAGTTTTAAATTTAAAACTAAATGCGTACCTTTATGACTGCTGCTTTTCTGAGACCCACACTTTACTTTTCAGATTTTTGCAAAAATTTGACATGTGCTGAACACTTCAATTTATGCTACAAAAAAAAATTTTTTTTGATTACGATTTCATCACAAGGTAACAGCCACGTGCTTGCAGCCCTTCTCCGCAACTATCCCTTTTGGGTCCAGACCAGGGACCTGACAGCAGCCAGAATCAGGATATTTCTGTGCGCCACATGGGTCCGAATGACCATTACGGGACCATCGGTGCCAGCACAGCGTACCCAGGGGGAAAACTTAGCCATCCCGGGCCGCCCGTACAGGGGTACAGCAGTACTCCTTACCCGGGCCCGTGAAGGGAGGGGCCCGGGTCTTAGCGTGTCAGCAGAGGGGCCCGTGCGGGCCATTTCGGGAAAGGGGGCCCTGGCTCACGGCAGGAAGGGGGGCCCCCGGGGGTCAGCATGTCGGGAGGGGCCGTGCGGTCAGTGTTCAGAGGGGGCCCTGCGGCTCGGTGTTTAGGAGAGGGCCCGTCGGCCACAGTCAGAAAAGGGGCCCGTGGGCTCAGCGGTCAGAGGGGGGCCCTTCGGGGTCCGGGTCAGAGAGGGGCCGGCGGTCACGAACGGAAAGGGGGCCCCTGCGGACAGCGTGTCAGGGGCCCGCTCGTCCGCAACGTTCGTACGTCACTACACCCGCGCATCGTCCCCTCCTTTCATTTCTCGACAGCTCCTGTATCGGAGTCGGCCCCTCCCCTCTCTCTGCGTGGCGGGGGTTTTTTTGACTTTTGCCAAAAAGAGCATCCTGAGGCGAGCGCCCCCCCCCTCCTACACGTGGGATAATGTGGGGCCCCCCGAAGCCCCCTCTCTCCCCATGACCCCTTTCCCCTCCTCCCCCCCGGCGGGGGGGCGCTGTGGG
Source organism: Phyllomedusa bahiana (assembly GCA_025379985.1). NCBI lineage: Eukaryota > Metazoa > Chordata > Amphibia > Anura > Hylidae > Phyllomedusa > Phyllomedusa bahiana. The sequence goes on along the minus strand of JAODAL010004359.1, from coordinate 146,193 downwards.
GGAGGCATTGTGTGGGGAGGCATTGTGGGGGAGGCATTGTGTGGGGAGGCTGTGTGGGGAGGCTGTGTGTGGGGAGGCTGTGTGGGGGCTGTGTGGGGAGGCTGTGTGGGGAGGCTGTGTGTGGGGAGGCTGTGTGTGGGGGAGGCTGTGTGTGGGGGCGGCTGTGTGTGGGGGCGGCTGTGTGTGGGGAGGCTGTGTGTGTGAGGAGGCTGTGTGTGGGGAGGCTGTGTGTGGGGAGGCTGTGTGTGGGGAGGCTGTGTGTGGGGAGGCCTGTGTGTGGGGGGGCCTGTGTGTGGGGAGGCTGTGGGGGGGCGTGTGTCTGAGTGGGGGCGGGGCAATGTGGTTGGCAGAGGGTGGGGTTGACGTGGGGCGGGGGGCCCAGATGCGTGAACTGTATGGGACCCTGAAATGTCTGATGGCGGCCCTGGCCATAGCAACTGCTATTGGGCCCAGAGGTTGAGGGGTCACAGTCAGGTACCAGAACATTGTAACTTTTTGAAGGGAGGAAGAAATTGGCATCTTTCTGCTCTCCAGCACTACTATGTGGATTCTCTGATATATGGCAGTGTTATTTATACCTTCACTAATTGCTATTTATGCTGCTGTTTCAGTTTATTGTCATTAGGTGAAGGAGCCCATCTAATTCTGCTATGGGGTCCTATGAATTCTGGTTATGCCCCTGGCAGTATCTTAACATCTGCCATTGTTTAGACCCTGTGGTGGCACACACATTGGGACAGATTTCCTACAGCAACTGTGGTAGAATTCTGGGTCAGTTTGGTTCATAACCTGGTGTGCATGCCTTATATTACGTTTATTATGTGTTTTTAACACTATTTAGACACCTTTGTGGCTTTCTTAGAGGAAGGGACATGCCTTAATGTGATAATGTGTCAACAATGCATTTAATTTTTGTTATAATCTAAGCCAACAAACGTGATATAAAGTAGAAAACTCTAAACATGCACAAATTTTATCATACAGCATGACTGATAGATTTGGCCCAGTGTCAGAATGTCTAGCTTCAATGTATGCTGATTAATTACTAGACAGTATTAATAAATCTGATACACAGTATACCTTGACTAGACAGCCTTATGCATATTTATTATTCGAGCATTGTATATTGGTGTTATTTCTGCACTGCTATTTGAATGCCCTTTGGTATTACATGAATCCATGCTCAGACTGGTCCACAAGAGATTAGAGGAAATCCTTGATGGGCCCCTGGGCATGGTGAGCCTGTTTTGGGGAGAAAGGCAGAGAAAAAGAGGCAAAAAGCAAAATGAAGAATGCAAGAGTCATGTACAGTATTTGGAGTCTTGTACAGTAGTTGTAGAGTGGGCACCAATGATCAACTCCACTGGTGGACCTGGCCCACAGGGGAATAGGGCAAACCCCCGGTGGGCCCCTGAGCATGGCAGACCCAAAGTTGTTTTTTAACTGCATATACATCCTCAAAAGAGGCAAAAAAGCAGAGAAAGAGAGGCAAAAAGCAGAGCAAAGGAGGCAGGTACAGTCATTTACAGTAGTTGCAGGGTGGACCCCTAAAATAAACCCCACCAGTGAGCCCAGAAAAAGCTCAACTTGTGGCCCGTAGAATCAACTCCACCTCTGGGCCCTAGGCCACCCAGTCTGACACTGGGTGGGCCCCAGGAATAAGCTCCACTGGTGGGCCCCAAAAAATCAACTCCACTTGTGAGCCCCAAAAAATCAACTCAACTAATCTGCCCTAAGCACACCAATTTGACACTCCACAGATGCTATATGGAATGTTTATTTACTGGAAAATCTCTGAAATAGAAGATCTACAAATAAATCTTAGAGCCACATGTATGAAAACTGTCTAGGTCTAAAATTCACTTTGTTGCCCATAGCAACCAATCAGAGTGCCCCTCTCATTTCATATAGTGCTCTGGAAAAATGAAACGGCGCTCTGATTTGTTGCTATGGGCAACAAGGTGAATTTTAGACCTAGACAGTTTTCATACATGTGGCCCTTAATGTTTGTGTTCAGCAACTGCAGGACTGTGGGCTTTAAGAGAATGATGTTGATTATGGAAACCCACATTTTAAGAACATATTTAGTTATTCTAACTCCCCAAACAATATCAATATGTTCTGTTTTTAATCATCGTCATCCTTTTTCATATTTGGTGATCTAATGCAAGTAAAAGGGATGTTGAATCTTCTTAAGAGATACTTTGCTTTCCTGAATGTTAGTGCAAACCATTAGGCAGACTAGGAGACCACTGCTGTTGGGACCTCCAAGTCTATATGTTTACTCAAATTTCTGACATAAATTAACTCTGATTCTTCACAAGCCTAGTAATGGCATAAATACAATAAAAAACAACATAAAATTCTTGTGCAATGTAATATATGTTGTACTGTTATACCCGAATATATCACTGGCTTAAATCTTTTATAATCTTACTGAATAATCTGATGAACATTCCTGCCATGATTTGCCACTCTTTACTCCACAGGAACCTTCATATGTTTCATACTCAACGAAATGATGAATTTGACCATCTTCCTCATCCTGAAAGGAAAAGAATGTGTAAGAAATGATTAACCTTGACAATTATTAATCAAATTAGTTTTTTTTTTTTTAACACGTGCACTGGTATCAACATATTTATCATTCTTTATAATGGAAAGGTTTCCTAAACTTTAGGATAAATTAGATGTAGTGTACATGTGGCCGCGATGAGGTTGGGCATCTAAGTTTTCAGATTTATTTAAAAATGAGCAATAATTTTATATGTAATGCAAATACCCAGTGTCAGTTTCTGAAAATCTATACAGCATTTAAATTATTGAGTTAAATACTTTTGTAAATCCATGGCATTATTTTTTGTACTAATTCTAGCTGCACGAGTTATAGATAAAAACAGCATTCCTTGGTTAATCTAGTCGTCTATGAAAAAGTTGATAACATTTTTCAAAGACTTTGGAGTTGATGTAAAATAAATGGGAAAAGTTTTCCTCCTAAAACAGGTATCTGTTGAAAACTGTCTCTTTCTAGAATGAAAATAATAAGTGCAAGGAATACTGCAAGAATTCAGTTTGAAATCCTACAAATTTTGAATTCAGCTCTGGAGCATAATGCATCTGTAACTCAAGAATAGTGGATAGAAAGATCAGTACCGATTTAAATAGATCAACAGTGCACAATTAAAAGGTAATGTATAACCTATTAACTTAAAGGGGTTTACCAAGAATCCTAAATATCTCCCTAATACCTACCACCGTGTTTATATGGAAAATTAACTTATACTTTCTTCTCCTATCACCACCAATCCAGCACTGCCAGAGCTCAGTGTTCCCCCCTGGTGCCTCACTATTGATGTCACGTTCATGGATTACATGACGATAAAATCACAGTACATGATGATGCATGTACAGCATGTGACCACAGAGGCCAGTAATTGACTGCAGCATGATATGATCTATGAATGTGGCGTCATCAGTGGGGGACCGGGAGGGAACACTGGAGCTCTAGCAGTGCAGGAATGGTGGTGATGGGATAGGTAAGTATGGGTTAATTTTCTATTTAAACACAGTTGGGGGTGGTAGAAAGCTATTGAAAGATCTCTTTAAATGTGGTTGTACATGTAGTACAATATCAGACTTCTATAAAACTACAAAATGTAAAAAGTGGGGGAGATGTATCAATACTGTTAAAAGAAAACCTGTACTCCAACAATCAACAAGCAGATTCAAATGTTGAAGGAAAAGAAAACCTGTCACATACAGATGTAGCAGAATCTAGCTTCACCCTGATATCACTGCTTTTATGTGTTATCTGCTCTCATCTGCAAACAAAGGCCATTGAAAAGCATTGAGAAAGTAGAGATAACACTCTGTGCTGTGATATTACGGCGCAATATCTGTTCTTTTTAGTTCTGCTACATCTGTAGGTTATGCCACCCTTGCTGAGGACAGCACAAGCTATTGTGAGACACCCTGCTTCTAACGCTGTGTCCCCTATTCTGTAAAGTGCAGTAGTTTCAGAGCAATTAATGCTCAAATCTATCAGTTTGCAGCCTGTTCTGCCAGAGAATAGTCCACTTACTTCATTAGCAGGCATTGGCCCCTGCCCACCTTTGGCTAACCCTGCCCACTCACTGCTAATTTAACATTTTATTTCGAATAGGTGGAAACCTGTCAATAAATGACAGGTGGGTGGGGGCTAGCCATGGTGGGTCGGGCTAATATCTCTCATGAAAAGGCTGGTCTCACTCTGGCAGAAGAGTGCTGATCAAACAGCCAATTTTAAGCGATTAAATGCTCTGAACTGCAGCATCTTACAGAATAATGGGTTACAGCGCTGGAACAATATGTCTGTCACAGCTTGTGCTGTCCTCATCAAGGGGGGCATAATCTAGTGGCAGTTCCCTTGAAAAAAACCTAGTCGTTAAAACATCAGCTATGATAACTCTTAAAATGCGGCAGATTTTCATTGTTCTGTCTCCTGGTCTAAGAGTTTTACATCCTTCTATTAGATTGGCTTTAACAATAATGTCTCACTAATTGCACACAAAATGTTTGCGCACATTTTTATGGTGTAGGCGGCATTGCATGGCAATGCACACTCTGTTTTTCACTAAGGCTCTACCCCCACATCTCCTATTTGTCGATACCGAGATACAGAGATGATCATACACACACACTGCTCATACAACAAATACATTATACGCTTCAGCTGTACCCCCAGCCCCACCACACAAAAATGAGGGACGCTGTCACTTCCTCGAGTTGCACCCAATTCTCGCAGCCACCAATCTTCATGGCGTGACACCATACCAAAACTAGCCAAAGCCCTCATATCTTAAAAACATTTCACAGCTGAATACCTCTAACTTCAATACACTACGTAACACCTCTTACTCTCCTAGATAATTTGGGCACCAAAACGAATGCCTCTTAACACCTCACACCATCCGAAATTACGACATGCGATTCGTATACAATACAGACGCGCCCCTATTAGGCACTTCACTAAAAGGGGCCCCATTGTATAAGCTGTTGAGAAGCAACACCCTGCGCGCTTCCTTTCTAACAATAGACATGCACATAACCTTAATACCCTTTTACTTACTCACATAACTAATTACCAATCATATCATGTCACTGTTTTTTTCATATTCAACAGCATAATTTAGAAACGAAACTCTCCAACTGAGTCAAAGATATATGGAGTATACGGAAGTCCTATAGACATTGTGGGCGATCATCTGAAATTTGGCATGTAATCGTCCAGATTTCAAGCGCAACACACTTAATTAACTGCACCCAGCAAACAGCCACCTAGAATTTATGAACCTGCTATACACAGCTGTCACTAACCAATACACGAGCACACTATCCTCAGCACTAACGGAAGACAGCTTCTCATATGACACAGTTATAACACACTCTTGAAGGAAATTCTCTTCCTGCTTCACATCAGTAATGAGACAACCTCTAACCACTCGACCAATATAAGCAGAAATATAACTATAAAATCTCTAAAATACGCTAAACGCTAAGGTTACTTAGTGCGCCACACGCTCTCCCGTACAGCCCCCCACAGAGCCATCATCGGCGTGCGCATTACAAAGCACACCCACCTGTCAAAATTAGACCCCCGAAGAACTGATGTCGTGCGATGAGATTCTAGAAACAATCGTATGAAGCGGGGCATGCGCGCGTCCTGATAACCAGCGCCTGAAAAGACGCCAGAATATCATCGGGCTGCACTCCCTCAATTTCATGACATGCTCGCTCCCTCGTGTAACGGCCTATGTAAATGCAGAGCCTACAACACCTGCGAAAATAAATGCGCTGCCACCCTACTCCTCCAGAACACCCAAAAATCTGTGTAAACTTGCAAGTAGAGGTGGAGTAACTGAAGGCCCGGGATGTGCTCTATTGTGGCTGCTGGCTAATGTAAATTATGTTTTAATTAAACTTGTTTGATTCTACTTCCGCATATCTGAGAGCTTCATACATAAGAAAGGGTAGAGTATACTGTAGCTCTGTCATAGGAATAGTTTTATATAGTTTCCCCCAAGTGAAAAGCTAGGTAAATTCAGCATCGGCGTACTCCTTAGGAGAGATCATGAAAGTCTGGAATCCTCATCCAGTCCCAAACACATGCCTGCTGAATGCACAGCCCTTCTCATCCATACAGGGTCTGGTTGCGGTTGTGTGTGTACAGTGAAGCTTATCTAAGTAATAGTGGTTCACAGTAGGTAGTCCATTAGGAAGTGTTCCTGTCCTAGTTGATTTACTCTCCTTATAGACTCAGAAATTCCTTTCACTCAAGACGGCAATGAAACCTGAGTAAAGGTCACATTAGGATGATGGGTGAATCGGAATGTCAAACGAAGATGGGTATTGTCGCGAGTAAATTAAAGAAGTTTCAGTAAAACTTTGATTCTGCAACGAAGTGCGCAAGTCTTTAGGTACTCCTCGCAGAACGAAGCTCCTTCTTTTTCATTTGGTAACAATGCTCGGTTGAGCACATGTCCTCGACATGGGCAGAGTACTGGCTGGGAGGAGGGAAGAAAGAGAACACCCACTTATTGATCTATGTGCAGTACATGAAGCCACTCAAGCAACACAAGCGGCATCATATATGACTGTCACAAATCCGGCTATAAATAACGACTCCATGTAAATTCTCACACTTCTCACGAGTTCTCCTGCCCACAAGCATACTATCTGTCTACAGCACTATAAGTGGTTGCACTTCTTTTAGGGCGAAACAAAGCTCGTTTGTTGTTTATGCAATTAGATTGCGGTGGAAGAGACACATCACAAGTGTGTATCCATATAAACCACACAATTTGTTCCACGATCTGAAATCCAGCGTTTATTATTTATGTTCTTAGTTGTGTGCGGTAATTACTCCCTGTCCAAGGTTAGGGGATGTAAGTTCCCCATGCCCCCATACACAGCACTCCGAATTTCTCCAGATGGCTGGTTTCACTGTGTACGCGGTCAACAAAATTTCTAAACCCCAAGGGTTAATTTATCCTCCTTCATTTTGTGGGATACATTTGTGGAGTCATATACATGGGTTGTTGTGCAATCTTTACCCTATAGTATAGCCTGAGAGTTCTGTGCATGCAGTGGTTTGTTTTTGTTGTTCCTTTGAGAAAGCAGTGTCTTTGTTGATTAAAGAATTGAGCAGGTTTACAATATAAGTAGCAAACTGAAAGATATCATAAAAACAATTGAAGAACATACTGTCAACAAAATGGACAGGTAACTGTAATTAACCGATAATAACAATCGTGGAACTATATCGGACATTAAACAAAAATCAAATTTTCGTTGAATAATAATACATACATAAATAACAACATGCTTGTCTATGAGATGAGAACACAAATAAATTCTATCGATCTAACAGTACAAATGCAACCAGTAACCTCACGAAGATAACCATCAGATTCCCAAACCGAGACCCTTTTATTTCTCATCTCTATATACCGACATACAAGCGAGGGTCACATTAACTTCATTTTCACAGGCACAGATTGATGATTTATTTCTTCTGGATATCCTCGATATATAGAGGGGGGCGTAGGTGTCGTTTTATGTCCGAATTGAAGTGCGTGAATGAGCTGTTCGTGGTCCGGTGTCGTAATAGGAGAGGTTGAAGCGAAGAATATGTGCTGAGGATGATAGGTAAGTCACATAAACCAATATCTAAAACCAGCAAGTTTCAGGAGTCAAAGTAAAGGAGATATAGTAATTTCTGAGAGAAGATTAGAGACTGAATTCCAAAATTTTTGAATAAGACTGACACCACCCACTCATAATCTATGTAGGTCATGTGGCCTTGGGTGACCCGCAACTCTTCCAACATTGAAAATCTACCACAGGATATCCAAGGACATCTCTACTGCTAACCCTTGAGGGGTCTACAGCCTACCCACCGCTCAGGTTGGATCTCTATAATTCATGCTTCCTCTTATGGTTTATGCATCTCGATAATAGAGTAAGAGGAATGGTTTGTGCTGTTTGTCCATCTGATCCCTTGAGAGTATTGGGAGGATAACTCCTTTTTCGTGCCATGTGGGTTGGGGGGACCAACATGTGCCGCTGGAGCGCTCTGAGATAGAGCGGTGGGCTCTTTGGCCAATATTGTGCTGGGTAATGACACACACACACGCACAAGACACACCCAACGACGCCCTCCCCGGTGGAGTGGAGTATCTAACAAGCAGCCGACTCGCAAACGACACAGGCGCTTTTTTAGCAAAGAGAAAGTGTGGAAATCAGGATGTGTTGGGTGAGGTGTCTGGGCCATTTTATAGTTTCGGATCCAATGTCTTATTGAAGAACTTGATAAAAAGTTGAGGGGTCAGAGGAGAGAACTAGATAAGTAGATATATGTGTATAATGAGGAGTGAGGTTTGGTCCATTCCTGAGAATTCCAGTGGTTGCAGAGGGTTTGTGGGAGGATGCCGCTGTCTTGGCTGCTCAGGGTGGATCTTAAATGTTAAGTTGGGGAATCAGGTCTCAGCATTTTTTTAATAGATTTAGAGGATGGATATTTTCTCCCTTACGAATTGATCTATCCAATTGTTAGTATGAACCGTAAGTAGAGCGGGTAAAAAAGATTGGGGGGGGGGGGGGGGGGGGGGGGGGGGGGGGGGGGGGGGGGGGGGGGTTCTTTGGGGAGAGAACGAAAGGTTTAATGGTAAGTCTGTTATTATTGAGACATAAGGTAAGAGGTTGGTCAAAGGGTGCACGTCAAGATAAAGAGGATTTTGAGATGGTACTCTAGTTGATCGGGTGTAAATGTACAGAGATGATTTCTTATTGTGAGGACGGCACATGTTAGAATCAGATTGGCGCCATAAGTGAAGGAGGCTTGGCTGAATATATATATGGTGCAGAGAAGAATAAGAGATGTGGAGAAAGCAGAAAGGATATATATGTCCTACGTTGTAAGCAAGAAAAGGTTGAGGGGTGCTATTCCCTCCATCCTTGAGATTAGTCATTGAGTGAACCAGAGGTGCTGCCGTTTGACGTCATATCTTTTTTCCCGACTAGCCAAGATAAAGGTATGAGAAAGAGCTTTTGAATTTAAGTATTCGATTTTCATATTATGAAGGCTGTAATATGGTGAATAGCCGCTGTGTCATGATGTTATTATGTATTTCGGTAGCAATGACATTTTAAACGCATGAAATTCATTTGCTATCCCTTAAGATAGGATAAGGTGTTGCTAACCCGATTTGATTTCGACTTCGAAATCAGACAAAAGGAATTATAAGTTCGAAATCAGTTGTAGGTCGGGAAGGGGAAGCAAAAGTGGCGACGTTTAATCACCTAATACTATAAATTCCGACTTCATCTCAGCTAGAAACATGCTATAAGAGATATTTTAAAGTATGTTAGGAATTGGAAGAGATTTGTGCATTGCGCGAAAACAAAGTTAACATAATTTGTCCAGTCTGGGCATAAGGATCATTATTTTAAGTGGCGAGTTAGTCTGGATTAACTAGGAGACCAGATCTATACGTAGTTTACTGTCCTAATTATTTTCAGCCACGAGGGCCTCAGTACACACAAAACACATAAATATAAGCCGTTGGACATATGAGGCACATCCTTGACGGGTGGCCTTTAGTTTCAGGTCGAAAAGGTGGAGGGTTAGAGAAGCCAGATTTGGATAGAGGTGCAAGATGCAGAAGGGTTTTGTATAAACCAGCTCTTAGAATTGCAACTCAACATATATTAACCAGTAAACCCAAAAAATTTGATCAAGACTGCTCGTTTAAATGTATTAGCCGAGTTGACCCTCTATCGACAATAGCATTTTCACGTTCCAAGTGACAAAAAAGCTACATCTGTGATCCGATTGAACTCCTAGCAACTTTCTACCATAGTCCAGAATCGACGTAGTTTGCATCTCTGCCTTTGAGCGACCTGGTACAAACTTCCAGATTTGATTGCTTTATGTATAAAGATATTGGGTCACTACATAAGTAAAGGGCTAAAGCTAAATATAATTGCATACAATCTTAATTGTTTCCTGTTTAATTCCAATAAATGAAGCAATAGATGAGAGCTGTCTAATAATGTCTCGCAGTGTTTTCATTGAGGTTTCACCTGGATTAATAATCGCTGGAAATATGTGAGTGTATCGCAGATCGGCTAATACAGTACTAGCTCCTTTCGGCGGATCTCACGTGGGAGCTGGCAATATCATTACATAAGTCAACAAATGGTGAGAAAAATTTCTGATAACAAGCGATAATTACTCGTTTGTAATGCATCAGTCGCAGGGCTTTATTCATTTTACTATGACGAATGGCATGCTCAACCCTCTGCTAAGGATATTGGTAAGATTAGTTTTTCTAAATGAGTGGGAGGGAAAATGGTCGGATAAAGATACAGCGAGGTGACTGAAGGAGAAATTATTTATAATCACAAGTCTACTGAGGAGCAGCGCAATATTCTCAATGACTGAAGATTATAGATGATTGGCTTAAAAGGGATGCAAATTGTTCACACATACTAGTGGAATTAATGAGTTTTATTACCTGAAGAGGAAGTCAGATGTGGTATTCTATATTTAGCGTGCTGACTTATGATTCTTCTGTGCTATTAGTATTTTTGATGGGTCCTGTCCTTCCTTGTGTGGAAAATGTCCCTCATTCATTTTAGCGATATTAAATTCCGTATTTTCTGAATATGACAAAATACGTAAATCATTCCTTAAGTGGAAGATAATATATATCTGTTTAGTCATGACCAATTGATTTAGCTTTAAAATCTGCCTCCAGGTTATTTAGAATATTACATAGTAATAGTTACTCTAATGTCGAGAGAGATATTGGGTATTTTTCTTTCTAGATCTACTAGCTAATTGAATAAGGTATACCATGATAAATGCCTTAAGGGCACACCATATAGACATTGAGAGAGAAGAAGCAGTGTGGAGTATAAAGTGAAAATAATCTTTAAGTTGTGATTTTAGAATAGGTGACATTTTCTGTTTTTGAGAGAAAGTTGTTTAGTCTCCAAGGGATTTCTGAGGGTTATTGGTACGAAGTCGTCAAGGAACCCCCTCTATATCTACTGGTGATCGTTATCAAGACCGGTAATTGAATCCTATGTCAGAAGAGCGGAGACGAAAGATATTGTTTTTATCAAGAAATTGTATTAGCAATTATGAAAAAGACTATATGTGGAGTGTTGTCGACCTGTTTTAGCGAAGAGGAAAAAAAGGGTGTAGTCCCTCTTCTGTGGTATGCATATATAACGCCAGATGAATATCATTAATGCTCTTCCTCTAGTAAGAAATGAGTAAAGATCGATTGTAGATTTTCCTCTCGATCTAGAAGCGGTACCCCGGCTAAGTGTCGATTATTATTTCGCACTAAGTTGTAATCACACATACAATAAGTCCACCTTTTTCTAACGAGAGCCTTAGCTGTGAGAATGACTTCTACGATAAACACGGAAATGTTGTTGTATCTTCAATAGGCGCAGTACTATCTGTAGTAACAAAGAGTGGTAAAGAGGTTGGAAAAATTGAATTTCTTCCACCAAATCAATATAATAGTCCAAATCTGACCTAACACTAAGAGGAATCTATCCACAATCTTATTGCGTGACAATAAGATATCTTGAGAATAGAAAATTTCTGCACAAAAACAAATTGCGACACCCCCATGTCTTTTTAGAGCCGCACCCGTACGTGAGTGGAAAGAATGAAGGAATATTTAGCATTTTTCAATCTATGTGCACACTGCCGGATAATAAATGTGTTCTCCTTTAAACAATAAATATCATCTTTGATTTTAGTTTGCAATCTCGTCCACAGCAAAGAGCGCTTAAACGCGGGGATTTTTAAACCTTTCACATTGTCAGCGCGTCCAAAACTCTTAAACGACACTAAGAAAATGCCATATAATAGAAAAAAAGTATGGAGGACCGATAATACATTATCAAGGAAATGCATGAATAACACTCAAGAGACTCCCCAACAAAATTTGGACACAGCACGGTGAATAACAAAAATCCCGACCTAACTACTGAAACAAAACTCTTATTAATCAGAAAAAAACTTGAGAAATATACAAAATCACTAAACATTACAAGAGCGACCAATTGTCATTCCTTCGATGAGGCGCAACAAAACAGGAGCAAGTATCCTAGCCATTAGGATACCTGTAACAACAAAGTAAAACCGCTCTCGAAAGCAACAAACAACAGCGGGAGCAATATCCTCAGGCATCATTCAAATTCGGAGGTTACGAACTTCAAAGAATCACCATAAACAGGCGATTTACCCTGGGGCGAAGCAGGCCGTCAGTCCTAGCACGGTTTCTGCAAACGCAATATGTCATGGAATCTAGTTTTGCTCTATTATCGGACCACAAAAAGAAAAGGGTGGGAAATACTATCTTCTTGGTACATGATGTGTTTTTTTTGGGCTGTGCTGGAGTCACAAAATGGGAGCAAGCAGGTTCCAGCCTTCTAGAAGTAGCTTACAAACTTCTTGCCGGCGAGTAGCAGAATATACTTGAGTGCCAATTCTCTCTAGATATTATAAGTTTTTGACCGGAAATCCCCCATGCATAATAGAAAACAAATGCAGAGCCTTGTCACTAATAATCGTTTATGTGAATGGGTTGTGTGCGTGCAATGAGCTTGTCCGCCTACATCATCGTAATAGCTATCACAATGACTAGTCGCGCTTATCATGTGAATAATTGATAATAGCTGAAAGCGCTCTGTAGGACATACACACTTTCTTTGCTCGAGACGCACGAAAGGAAGTCTTCCACTATATATTGAGTATAATAGTCGGCACTTTGATTAAATTTGGAAATAGAGTTAAGCGTTGCTTATTGTGGCGTGCCTCATGGAGAGGACTTTGAAGAGGAGAAATATTCCTTCCGTCATTATGTGGATTGCTCTTCGCTTATAGGTATCCAGGTCGAATTATTGAGATATTGTTTCATAGCTGCTAGTGGAGGAAGCTAGATGGTGCAATTCACCACTTGACGTCGCTCTCTCATCATTATAAGTTATACGGCTATTTAATAATCATCTGCTAACTTGTGTTTCTTTCATGTGAGAATATCCTCGAGATAACTCACGTTTAATATATACCCATTGATTCAGATCTTCTTCAATGGTCCCAAGACTTAGTTTACGTGGAGAGCGCGTTTAATCCACCTCCACTTAGAGCACTATTGCATCTCCTACTTAAGCGTAGTTAATGGGAGTGTTGCGCAAATTCTGCCATTGATTTAGCTGATTCAATGATGGTCTGTTAACTTGTCTGCTAGAATGAGTTGCAAAATCTGCTTTAAAGTTCATTCGACTTACTAATTTGCTTCAAGTTCCAGAGTGGAGTGTGGTGGCCCGGAAGGAGAAAGAGAAGAGCTGCTGCATCGTATTTAGTTGTTAGGCGTACATGCGCTCTCAAGAGGTCTGAGCTCGTTCGATCCTTATCCGTACAGATTGACCTCCCTGATGGACACACGGAAGCGCGAGCGGATGATTGAGAACATCGTGATCACCGTCTTTGTGTTGATTTTGGTGTTAGTCTTCTGTCGGTGCATATGAAGTAAGTAAAAAAAATTACAGAGGAATTTGGCGGGTTTCTTGTGTTTCTCGGGTTTTTGCGTTATTTGTGCCTTCCTCTATAATAGAATCCCTATCTATCGTAATAGCGATGCGTGGATAAAGTGATTCGCCAAATATGTGGTTGAAAAATAATAGTGCCGGATAAATGTGTTATATTAAATTAAGTGGCCGTCAAGCCCTTGTTGATTGTTATGTGTTTAAATAATAATAAGAGTACAACTGCACACGATGTGTATGAACAAAGATTTCAGCTTGTTTTCACGTGGCTTACGGAGGTAATATTACAGCTCTGCTTTAAAAAGAGAGTCTCTCTAAATAGTGGTTGTCAGTGGTTGGGTTCTCTTACTCTGAGGCACCTGACAGGTAATAGTCAAGAATTCTTGCGCGGAACTGGAGAATAAGCAAAAATGGACAGGTTAATCTTTTCTTAGTTTGTGTAGCAGTTTTTAATGTCAACTGAACATACAAAAACTGCAGGCGTAAAAGCACGATCCAATAATCAGAATGAACGGAATAACACGGGTCCCAAAACGATACATTCATCGCTATCAAAGGTACAAGTGAACAAGGTTTTTGAAAAGTAAAAAGAAGCAAATAAAATCGAGGTATGAAAACCCTTCGATAAAGTGCAGACATACTCCCCTTGTAGCGATCCATCTGTGACAAAAGCAAAGACACAACTTCTCCTAAAGATCAAATACAGAAAACCCAACTGACCAGGGAAATATTCTGTTAAAACTGTCTAACAATAAAGCAATCACAGCTAGTACTGATAATTCAGATCCTCGAGTGTGTCATGTATACTAATTACCAGATGTCTTGAACTTCAAAACTTAATCATGCAGGTGTAATCCAAATATGTAAATGTCCTCTAAAACATAAGTGGTTCAAATCACAAGTAGTTTAATAGTTTAACCCAGCCTGGTGGTTTTTGGGTTGCAATAAGTTAATGTAAACAGTAATAGGGTATATTCTAGTGAGAGCTGGCACTTGTTGTAATATAGACACAAGTCTCCGAGGAGCCTTTTTAAAACAATGACTAAAATTCATGTCTGTTTAAAGCAACTTGTGGCCTTCTCTGCACTGCGGCAGTTATGACTGTTGTTGATGTGCACTCTTATGTTTTCAGTAGCCTGGTATGCTTTTCAGCAGCAGTGGGGCTAGATTGAGCTGTAATCATATCTTGTATGCACCCAGAAACTTAATGTAGACATGCCTGTGCTTATTGTATCCCCTTGCAGGATCATATAAATCTCATTTAATTGCAGTCAACAGAGTAAGTAGCGGGGTAGATGTCCACATATAGGTCTCAGACAATAGTGACAGACGATGACTGTCATGAAATTGTGGATGTGTTGGACCCTTGATATTGTGCAGTACTCACCAAGTCATCCATTTAAATGTAGTTGCCACTGCAAATTCCCAAAGCCGAGTCCCTTATATCTGCTTGTTGACTCTATGCTGCCTCATGACATGTTCAGATTGCAGGCAGAGGAGAAGCTTCGAGTCAAAGCCAGCTAGCAGCGCCTCTCGATGGATAAAACACTGAGTTAATCTCTGTTAAGGATTTGATTGTGTATATCGGCTCTTTTTGCTCAGTTTCTTCTTCCCTGACAATCAAAGAGGGCAGACTGGTAGTCCCCAAAAAGACAGATATGTGGGCTTATTTGAGCAGATTTGGACTCGGCTTCAGAGGAGCTCCAACAGAGATGTGTCTAGCTACAAGTGCCTCCAGGCCACGCCCCCCACATGGTTTTTTCTGTAGGAGGGTATTTTTTATTTTTTTTTTGTTCTACACCAAGGGTTAAATTATCCTCTTCATTTGAGAGTGTAATTTATGTGTCAAATACAAGGGTGTGTGTTTTTCCAACCCCCATAATACGCTCAGATTCCATACCGGGTTTTCACTGTTGATCGTATTATATACCCAATGAGAGTTAACTATTTATCCCTTGTTAGTGGGGTCAAATTAGTGGAGACAGCTCAAATACAAGGGTGCGTCGAATATTGAACCATAATTACATAACAACTTTCATACTTCAAACAGAGTCCTTTCTTGTACTTGTAAAATTCCTTGATCAAACAGTATGTCAGACAGAGAGGTGGCAGGACCCTACACAGGCGAGTGGCAGCGGGCATAAATGTTCCTGGAGCAGGCACAGGTCCACAACACATTAGGGGACGTCACAGCAGGATGAACTCGGTGATGCCAGAGCTACCTTTTGTCATCTAGAAGGCTGTGTGTTGAACACAAACCAACGTTTCTTGGATTGTTTGACTAGGTCATCCGACTTCCTCCCAGATGACATACTGACAACCCTAGCCAAGAGTCAGTGAGTTATTGACAGACACAACCCAATCAGTTTGCAAGGCCCTGGGACGTGGGCCCTCACCTGTCTCAAACCCACCTCTCTGTCCCCATGTCAGCTTTCCACTCCCCTAGATTATATTCCCTCCAGCAGCCAACTATACAACGCAGAAACGGGACTATATTTGCAGAAAACAGCTCAGACAGCTCCTATTGGCCAGCAAAAAGGCCTGGGGCAAGACCATACCACCCCCCAACTCGCAGCTTCTTAAGTACGGCACTATTCAAGTCAGTGACAGATGACAGAGTGAAATGGCAGAGTTAGATGTTGCACGTAGCCGTCAAGGCTAATGCATACCGAGACCCGATGAGGAGGACATCAGCAGTGAGGACGGAAAACCTTAATCGATGACGATGTAGCCGATCGCATTGGAGCCGGGTGAAGCAAGGGCTTCACATCATCATCATCAACATCATCATCGTTAGAAGAGGGCTAACAGCTTGAGCATCAGGCACTGTGTATGCCAGCAAAGTCGTAGTGTGGCCATGAGTCAGCAGAGTGCATAATCAGTGCAGGATCGGGAGCCCAAACTGCTACGGGGTTAGACCACCGCTAAGCATTCGCAAGAAAGTAACTTCACATGTGTGCACACCGTGAGGCAGCGGCAGTAATAGTTATTCAGAGTGTGAAGCGTTGTACAGTAAAATTCCCACCTCTGGAAACTGGTGTGAGCAGTTAATTTTTGTCCAAACCCAACGGAGGAGCACAACATAGTGTAAGTATGGTAGAATCTGTTGCAAAAATGAAGTCTTGTCTAGGTAGTGCTAACGTTGGCACCACAGCCCTGGCGTCAACTACATACAACTGTCTTCCAGTGGCCTGGAGAAACGTTAGTCATCAGAATGTGGATGTTCCAGTCCTTCCTCGCAGGTCACCAGCCGCAGCACCCATGGCACCGCATAGCCATTATCAAGCCAGATCAATAGGCTTCCACCAACCTTAAAATGATACTTATCCTGACGAGGGGACTGTTTTATTGGTCTTATACACCATCAACTACTGTTTAAGTCTCAGATGACATCATAGATCTCCTCTTACTAGTGTTGTAGTCGATTTTATCGACAAAGTTAGAAATCGTCAAGGTTTTTTTTATGGTGATCGCAAATTCCAGATCATGGCGGATAATAATGTAAAGGATTAATATAATCAGTGCATCATCATTGTAAGATCGCGCCTTTTACGCGCCTTCCTGTAATTCTTGAGGCGGCCAGAAATCAGATTACAGAATAGAGCAGGGTTAGATTGTGTGTGCGACGTCATGACTGGGATGTGTATGGTTTGCGATTGGCTAGGAAAAATCACATTACCTCGTTTTACATAGAAAGCGTTTTCCTTTTTCAGCTCAGTGTCTCTCAGCGTCTCATATGGGATAGGACCTGCGCTCTGCCTGTGGCCAACACCTGTACAGAGAAATCTCTACTATTAGCTGTGATCCTTCCCAATTTAGTTAGATTAGAGATTTGAAGATTTTATGTAGTTAGCTAGAGAAATTTTTAAAGCAGCATCTACCCTTTATATCACGGCGGTGGAGCGGGGGTGGGGGGGGGGGCTATCACAGACAAGCTCTATCTATAAAGAACACTGGATAAAGGTTCACTCAAGACTTAGTGTAGACATTGTAGTGAGAATATCTTTATTATTAACAGATTGCTATTGAAATATTCCTGGATATTGGGCAGCCTGAACTAATATATGAATACACATCATTTCTAGTAACTGCAGGTCCTCTTTGTTAATGCAAAACTCCACTTTATTATCAGTATACATTTCTCAGATAGTGGTTACATTTCATTTTACCCTTCCAACCTGTGACTGTTTGATATATCCACCTTGCAGTTAAATTACAATCCAGCAATCTTGTAGTCAGCATATCAGGTTTTTGTGTCGCCAAAATACGTGTACGTGACGAAAACATCACAGTTTTATGGTGTTTTTTGACTTTTGCGCACCCCGCAATTGTTCATTGACGCAGCATCTACGTAAATCTTAAACAGCAATTCCTATATTCAACCACAGTTGAATTGAAATGAGAAAAAAATACCGTTTATTATACCAAAACATAACATTTACGTGGTTTTTTTTGACTTTGCGCCTACGCCCAGCATTGTTCATTGACACAGCTTCTACGTAAATCTTAAACAGCAATTCAATATTCACCCACAGGTGAATTGAAAGGCAAAAAATTACCAGTGTATTATACGAAAACATAACAATATACAACTTAACTAGAACCTCCTATTTCCCGCACCTATTTTAATCTGGGGGTCAGACAGGTTTAATGGTCATACTGCTAGTCCAGGACAGTATAGTCCAATGTCCAGTGAAACCTAAAATGGTGGTTGAAAGAAAACCCTTTTTTGCGGCCACTTATTAAATCTGGGGTCATGCAGGGTTTTGGGGCTCATGCTGCGTTCCAGACAGGGGTATATTCGAATGTTCCATTCAAAGTAGACATGATGGTTTCAAATCATACTGCCTATCTGGCTACTTTTTAATTTGTTGGTGATGCAGTTTAAGGGTCAGGCTGTGGTAACAAAGACATGGATAGTGAATGGTCCTGTGACTTTATTTTTCTGTGACTTTTTATATCCTAAGTGGTGGTTGCCTAAGATGTAGCAGCGTATCCATTTGATGTTGTGGATGTTAATTTCAGCTTCTCAGCCTTGTGTTGGGTGTAATAATGAATGGTGTTTGTTGCTCTCACCATAGTACTTTAATGTCATCGCTCATTAATCAATCGCTCACTATCGAAATAACCTTATCAATAGCGCGACTAACGAACTATCGATCGATCTCGATAGCCAAACGCAATTCGCTCAACACTACTCCTCACCACTCTTGGCGCCAGCCGGTCGTACACCGAGGTGATTGCCACGAGACGAGTATGTGTCCAACCATCCTAAGTGCATAAGCTGACTGTGCTCCTTGTCCAAGTGTTGGTACTGCAGTTCCTCCCCTTCTAAGTGGTGACTCTGCACCGTTCAGAGAACTAAAGGCAGTACCAGCCCTGGCACAAATAATGTAGAACATGAAAGTTGTGCTAGATCCTTGAGCCTATCGGTGTCATCCCGAAGGGTGCATGGATCAGGCACGGACGTGTGGAGCTGTAACTACGGTCAGGGACAGTACATGTCCTTTATGGCCCACTGGGTGAATGTGCTTCCTGCCCCGACAAAACCCACACACAGCATAGAACAGAAAAAGGTCAGTTAATAAAAGTTTTGATTATCCAAGCGGACAGGAGTAACTCCCTGTGTAATTTTGATGTCAGCCATAGCAGCTCATGTTGACACCCTGCAGTTTATCAGGCCCTTTCAGAGGCCACGTTATTTTTCAGATCGCCAGGACTACCGGATTGAATAACGTCATTCCACCTGCTTTCATGTCCTGAACAGATGCTGCAAATCTGTCTTGGTCAGGGGACTGGAGACATGGCGACTACATCTCTCCGGCCAAAGAGTCGGGTGGGGCTTACTGGAGGAGGAGAAGAGGAGAACATAGGAGCACAAGAAGTGTCAGGCGAAATGAGTGTTTAACTACTCATGTATAGGAGAAAAGGAGCAGGAGCAGCCGAGGAAGTAGGGGGAGATGAGTAATACGAGGCAGATGACCCAGACACACCCGTGGCAGTATACATGGAGATGTATAGCAGTGGAGTCCCTCAGAGGCACTTGCACAGATGGCCCGCTGCATGCTGATTTACCTGGTTAGTGACAGCCGAATAGTCACCATCCGGCAGAGGGATGACTTCTGGCTCTCCACCCTCTTAGACCCTCGCTACCGGTCCAAAATGGGTGCCTTTTTTTCACCTTCCGAGAGGGAGGACAAACTCAGTACTATAAGAAATCCTAGTAGTCAGTTGGGCGTGCTCCTATCTGCGCCATCGTCCTACCTCCTGACAGGTCTGACCAGGGGGTTCCTCATCGTTCACGTACCACTGCCATGGCTAAGTCTAGAGTCATTGATGAGTAGCTTCCTTCACCCGCCTAGTGAGGAGAGTACTCACAAGCAGCAGCAGGACCTGGAGCAGACCCTGAACCAGCAGATGGTGGCCTACTTGGACAGCACTCTTGCACCTCCACATAGAAGATCCGCTGGACTACTGGGCAGCCAAACTGGGATGTGTGGCCGCACTTCCAGGTTTGCACTGGAGAGGCCGTCCAGCCCGCCAGTAGTGTGGCATCAGAAGCGGATTTATCAGTGCTACGGTGGTCATAGTTTACCCCAAGGAGAACTGCCTTGTCCACCCAAAATGTTAGAGACACACCTTTGTCAAGATGAATCAGCGTGGATCATCCAGGATTACCACACACCAATGCCTTATGCATCAGATTAGATCACCATGACACCTCACCAAAACTTTGAGAAATGAATCTGGATTTCTTCTGCTACCTGCCTCAGCTACTATTCTGATGCTGCCACCTGCCTGATGCCACAACATCTGATGCCAGCTTGCTCCATTTAACCGCCAATCCATCTTTTACCAGGGACTGTAAATGGCCACGCACCTCCCCACTGTTCACTAGGCCATTATGTAGACTTCCAGATGCTGCCTGCCACCTCCACAATCAGTCCAATTTTGCCACTCTGTGGAACTACGATGTTGCTGCCATCTCCACACACTTTCAATGTGCCCCGTCTGGTGGGCCTACTGATATTCGCCTGCACCTTCTCAACCTGTCATTTGCCACTCTGTGGCCTTCTCATGCTGCTGCCACCTTCATATTGTGTGATTGTGCCAATCTGTGGCCTACTGATGTTGCTGCCACCTCCTCAATCTGTCACTTGCCACTCTGTGGCCTACTGATGTTGCTGCCACCTCCACACTCTGTCATTGTGCCACTCTGTGGTCTATTCATGCCAGGGCTGGGACAAGGTGTTCTGATGCCCTAGGCAAGCAAGGCATAAAGTGCCCACCAAATGGAAAATTCAGCCCACTCCATGCCTCCTTGCGCCCCCTTTTTCCTTCCGGGATGATAGTGTGCCCTAGGCGAATCACCTACCTTCGCCTACCCATCATCCGGGCCCTGACTCATGCTACTGCCACCTGCTCAGCCTGTCATTTGCCACTCTGTGGCCTACTGATGCTGCTGCCACCTCCATACTGTGTGATTGTGCCAATCTGCAGCCTGCTGATGGTGCTGCCATCTCCCCACTCTGTCATTATGCCACTCTGTGGCCTACTGATGTTGCTGCCACCTCCTCAATCTGTCACTTGCCACTCTGTGGGCTACTGATATTGCTGACACCTTCTCAAACCTGTCATTCGCCACTCTGTGGCCTAACTGATGTTGCTGCCACCTCCACACTCAGTCATTGTGCCACCTGTGGGCCCTACTGAATAATGCTGCTCACCTCGTTTCAACCTGTCATTTACCACTCTATGGCCTACTCATGCTGCTGCCACCTCCATACTGTGTGATTGTGCCACTCTGTGGCCTACTCATGCTGTTGGCAACTGACCACTTTCTCACTCGAACACCCTGTGGTTCCAAATGACTGTTTCCACTCCACCACCACTCTTGCCGTTGCCACTATGTTATGGTTTTCCCCTTCTTTTAATCTGTCAGAAGAATAAAAGGATCATTGATGTCTGATTGATTAGGTAGACCAAAATCAAAGAGGATACAGAACATAGAAGACATGCAAATATCCCATTTACAGGTCTTCTCTGTTTTGGATCAACTCCTGTTTGTGTTTTTGCTTAGCAAAACTGATGGATATTGACCGATTGAAAGCGGACACTGACGGATGAAAGGAAGAGCAACATGATCAGTGACATCAATGCAAAATTACTGCCGACACCCTCTCCACTCTTTTGGGGGGGCTCTATATGTATCAGCAGGTTCTGTCATAATCTGTGGAATCATCTGATGTTGGGTTGGTAAAAGGATTGGCACTCTTTTGACGCTTTGTAGATCTGGCCCTCATCTCGGTTCTTTCCATCTGGCGTGACATTACCATGTCAGGCTGCGGTTCCACTTCAGATTATTTGTCATTTTGCCCCTGAAACTGCCCAGGAAGAAGTGGGGAACGAATGGCTAAGAGCTCCTGGCTGACATCTGAATGTCATACTAAATCACAGCATTGTATGAGGACCAAACCATGGACTTCCCTATGCATATTTAAAGCAATGGCAAAAAACAATGTTCTACAACACCCTACAGGCTCTCCGCTGCCAGGAAATAGCTGTTTTTTAACGCAATTCACCGCAAATAAATTTCGGTCGAAAATAACTTTTGTGGAAAATTGAATCAAATTTTTGAGAAATTCGCCCATCTCTAATCACAATGTTCAGCTTCCTTCTCCAATCGTCAAGGTTTCTCGCAGAAAAATCTCTCTGGTCCCATGCACATGACAGTATTGCAGATTTTGCAATCTCTGATTGAATGGTGCCATAATAGGACATACTTCACTCTTCTATGGGCAGTATATACATCTAATTCCTCTGATTAACCTCTTACCGACATTTAACATACCTGTATGTCACAATGCCAGTAACGGAGCATGGAGCAGGCTTACTTGCTGAGCCTGCTCCATACGTGGCAGGTATGAGCCAATATTACAGCTGTAACTTTCCGCTACCTGTCAGGATCAGATAAAGTTCTGATGCTTTTTAGCTTTTGAGATGCCGCATCATCTAACTGTATGAGCACCATTCCTTCACCTGCTGCCAATCCCTCTTCCCCCCATCAAGTGGTTGCCATGGCAGCCTGGGGTATAATGAAGGCCTCCATAGCTGCCATGTTACCACTCCTATTATATCCTACAATAGGAATGATGTAATAGGAGAGCCCTATTTGTACACCCTTTTGCAATACATTAACATTGCAGAACAGTGTACAAACGATCGTGTCCCCTAGTGGTCAAGTACCAAAAAAAGATTTAAAAATAAAAAAATATATATTAAAAATTCAATACACAGCTCCCTTTTGCCATTAAAATAGATGCAAATTGAAGTTATTTTGTTAGATTCCACACAAAATCATGTGTATTTTATAGGATGCTGTATTACGTTCTGAAATATCCATGCAGAGAGCGCAGTTGTACACTAAAGTCACTGAATGCCCCCAAAGGGGGGGTTGTTTTTTTTTTTTTTTTTATTTTGTTTTTTTTTTTTTTTTTTTTTCGTCTTTTTCTGACTTAATGGGGGGGGGGAGGGTGTGAGCATAAATGTAAACAAAGTAACAAAAAACACATGTAAAGAAAATAAAAAATTATTAAAATAAATACTAACAGCCCAAACTGCAATTTTTAGCCCCGTCTCTGATGACCCTAAAACTTTCTATCACCTATATCTAACTGTTTGTAAAGTGACACAATTACAAAACATATTTTAGCCCCACTTTTGCTGTAAAAAAATAAAAACAAACTTTTTTTTACAATTTTCCCTAAAAAAAAGCATAGAAGGAAAAAATTCCGAACGCCAAGGTAGTTGTTTTTTTCGTCATTTTATATCCCCAAAAAATTGGAATAAAAAGTGATCAAAAAGTCGCATCTATCCCAAAATAGTACCAAAAAAACTACACTTCAGCCCGGTCTTTTTGTTTCAAATTCTTTATTTTTCCTATTTTCCTCCTCAAAAACCTAGGTGCATCTTATGGTCCGGTGCGTCTTATAGTCCTAAAAATAAGGGATATAAAACCACATCTCAAAATTATTCCAGCTGATGAAACAAAATGTATTTATACTTTTCATTTGGGCCCTTGGGAGTATATAAATGGCCAAACTAAATTTTTATTCTGCATCGAACATACATAAAACCTAATTCAGTGGACAGAGATCACTCAGCTATAAAACATGATATTTATATGAAAACATAATTCAGTGGAAATATCACTCTGCTATTAAAGGTGACCAGCAACATAAAGGGTAGATTCAGTAACGGAAACCATGAAAACATGACCGATGACACACTGTATGATTATAATTTGTTGACCCTATATTCTTTTATTGGTAGCAGTGACAAATAATCATATAAAATGCATTTCTAATGATCTAAATATTATCAAACATAATCTAAGTATAATGGCAGCAAAAGGTATTTGCGCATGTCATGCAAATGAATGCAAATCACAAATACAGCAATTCCAGATTATTGTATCTTTACCAACCTGTTTTTTTGGCATCTGTGATTCTGTATTATAATATATCTGGATTCCCCATCTCTTTTGCATGATTTGAAGGTCCTGAGAGCCTTCATCTACAGCAACTGAAAGACCTTTTGTCCATTACAGTCGTCATTACTAACTGTGGCAGACCTAGTGATGCAATGTGAGTCAGAGGAGTGCAGATAGGCAGGAAGCCTCATGGCTGCTTACTAAGCTGCAATTAGTGATAATAATCAGAAGATTACAGGGATATAAAGTCCTCCACAATAATGTGGGTAACTGTAATAAAAAAACAGTTCTGCCTATCCAGAAAAAAAGGGTCCCTGAACTATGATTGTAAAAGTTAAAAAAAACCTGAACTGGTAAATAGTTGCCAAACCTTTTTGAACCAACCTGTATACTGTTGGTGTCCATGTAACTAGTTAAGGTTCAGATAGTTCACAGATTGGTTTTTGTATTTGGTCTGGACAACAAAAAATAAAGAAACATTTAAAATGATCATGTGTTTCCCTCCCATTCAAATGTACACATGCATATAGTGCTAGATGGAGGTGGCTCTCTTGTGGAGTCAATGTCTGACCTATAAAAAAGCTTTGTTAACATGACAAGATTTTATCAACAAACCAAAGACCAAATTCCTGTCTCTTATTTAATACAGACCGGTACTTTGCTTACTTGTGAGAGGGGTAGTTTCTACAAGGAAAAACATCTAAACTCCACTAAATCAAACAGAATCCATGCTTCAAATGTATCAAATAAATACCCAATATAACAGGAATGATTGTGACAGAAGTACTCCCTCAGAAAGATGTCACACTACACAAAAGACCGCTCACTTCGCCCCCTCTTTGAGCGGGCCCAAAAGCGCCCCCTCTCTCCGGCTTTCCCCCTTTTGAGGGGTTTTGTATGCATTTGGCCTTACAATCCCTTTTTTTACATCATATTTCCTACTGGACTTTTTTCGCCTGCAATCTTTTGTGACCAATTGAAAAAGGTTCTGGGCCAACCAAAAACTCTTGCAATAATCACGTTGTTTTGCATACCCTTATCATATTTTTTGTATGGAAATTTTTTTTAACCTACAATGAAACCCTTTATTCAATTTCTTATTTTAAGATAAATATTTTGATTTAAAATCACCAAACCTTGGGGGGCTGTGGAATTTTTTTTCTTATTTAAAAACTAGAGTTGAAATACTCATTTCCCCAAACCCAATTATTTTTACAAGTGTGGGGTGTGTAATTATACACCAAAGATATCGGCATCATTTCTAGTAGGGTCTGATAAGAACCAGAGGGTGTGGAACCATGTACCCCAAAAAAAAAAAAAACTTTGCTTATTACAAGTCATGTCCATTCCTCAGCCCCCATGAGTTCCTTTTGAAAATTAAAATTTCAAACGGGAAACTGCCCTTTTATAGATGTCTTTTTGTGCCTAATTAAAAAATTCAAACCTGCCACGAGTCGGGGGGCTCATGTTGATTGTCTGACTTAATGGGGTTTTTACCACAAAGGCATTTTATGCCTGACAGATTTCAGTGTGTTCAGAAGGGGGCATGTATGATTTGTTGAAACGTTTCATGTGTTTAGCAGATTTTGACATCCCATGCCTTTCTCCCGATGTTCACTATAGTCCCAAAAAAGGTCTGTTTATGTAAAAAAAAGTGAGTGGCTAAAATATGATGGTTAGCTCTGCCTTTCAGTAAGGGGTCCTAGGTTAAACCCTGCGGAACCAAAGGTGGGTTTATTTTCTCATTGCACATACTGAGAGGTTTCTTTTTTTTTTTTATTTATTTGCACTGTTTTTACTAATTTGCACGGGGGTTTAAAACCCCACTAAAGGGTTGTGGGATTATTAAGCAGTATTGATGTCTGACAATGTGCACCCAGGACAGAGGAGTTCTCCTCACTGGTCGAAACCCCTGGAGACGAGCTGTTCACTGTGGATCACTAAGGGAGCAGCTAAAACAAAAATGGTACAGAATTTTTTATAATGATGAATGGTTAAAATCTTTATTATTTCATTTGAAAGTTTCCAATATCATTTCTACTTCATGGTAAAAACCTTTTAAAGAAAAAATATAATTGGGCTACAAGTGCTTCATGTAACCAAAAAAACAAACAAAATACTCACTTTTGTACTAACCACCAATCCAGTGCTGAAGTTGCTGGCAGTGTCTTCAGTCTCTGTTTACTTCTGGTCCACAAAGACAGTATGTGGCCGGTGTACCCTATCAGTGGCTTCAACAGCCACCTGCTATTCCATTGCCATCAACACTCAGAAAGTGAATAGTGTGTAATAGTGTCAGTGGAACAGCACGTGACTACTGAAGTCACAGATTGGCTGCAGTGGTCATAAGCCATTCTTGGTGACCAGAAGTAAACAAAGAATGTGTGTCAGGGCAGGAGGTCTTAGCCACAGAGTCTCCTGGCCTATATTATTTGGACTAAGGCAAAGTGAAAGACTGTAGTCATTGCTGGGTGTGTGCAGTAGAAGCTGCCTGGAGTGTCAGAAGAGCCTGCTTCAAGTGGTCCTGAGTACAGCGTCTGTGAGACAAGCTGTTGGACTAGCAGCATAGTTGGGAGAGGCTTGGGAGCCATGGTGTCTGTGAGAGTGATAGCCAGAGAAAAAGTGAGTACTGGACAGAGAGAAGCAGACTGGCTGTCCTGAGGCTTAATGACGGCCTCTTCCTGTCATACTGACAAAGTGAGTAGACTAGTGGTGGGGGGAGGATGATCTTTGGACTTTTCCTCTCCCTCTTGTATAACAGAGTGGAATGTTGTAATGGGTTAGTACTGTATTCTGTAAGTTTACTTCATCAAGTTCAAAACAACTCTGTCCAGCTATATTAGGACTGAAAACCTATTGATCAACCTACATACCTCACATGGGACAGGTTCCACCTGAGACATAACAAGAAAACCATCATCTACAGCCAGGACATCAGATATCATCCTATCTGTAACAACGCAGCAGACAAGAATGTCCACTTAAACCAATTAAAAAAGCTTTTTTAAAATTAGGGCTACCGCACAGGTTAAAGGAGTTTTGCCACAAAGTAATTTCAAACCTGCTTTATCCAGCTTCAGCTTTCAGTGTTCAAAAGGGGGCGTGTGTATTTGTTTGACCTGCATATCATGTGATCCACTAGGATTACATCACTATGCCTTTCCTCAAAGTGTGTGTAAAAGCTGTGAGTAGTTACAATGTAGCTGAGTAGTTAGAGCTTCTGTTTTCCAACATAGGGGTCCTAGGTTCAAATCCCTGCAGGAGCAAAACATATAGATTTTCTTTTCTCAATGCGCATACCTGATTGAGGTTTCTTTTTATTTATTTGCACTGTTTTTTTTGTTTTTTTTTACCAATACATTTTTATTCAAAGGTTTTGTAAGCTATACAGAGTTCTAAGTTTGAACGATGTGATCAACACAAAGAACAAAAAAACAGTGAATAAGTAAGCCAAGGTACAGTATTTCAAATGCACAGCACAAAGGATTGCAAGAGTTAGATTCTTAATTATAAACATCAAGAAAGCTGCATGTATGCTTAATAACAAAAGACACCTTGATATTAATGTTGTAATAGGGTGATGTGATAAAGGATAAACAAGCTAGGAGCTGTCATAAAATATACAGGACAAACTTACCACCCATTTTAATTGTCTTATCATATAAATTATCTAGAGGAGACACATATGGACCAACTGAGTCTCATTTTATTAATGAGGTGAGGGGGGGTTACTAAACAGGTTTCAGCGTGGAATTGTGTGTTTACTCTAGAGATAACTTCAGAGATGCGTAGGGGGCCCGTGCTTTTCCAAGCCAGGACAACAACATATCGGGCCGCTATCAGTATATGAAAGACTACTGTGTGGTACCCAGGGGGAACAGCCTCGAGGTTGAGATCTAACACTAATAACTCCGGGGTAAGCATAAAGGGGAATTGAAGAAGCTCTACTAACAAAGCCTCAACCTCTCCCCAAAATCTATAAACAGGGGGGCAACTCCACCACATATGCAATATTGACCCTCGCGAGCCACACATTCTCCAGCAGAGGTCTGGATGACTTGGGAACATGTGAGAAATTCTACAGGACATGAGATACCATCATAATTGAATTTTCCTCATCAGTTCAAGATGATTGATACATCTCGAAAACTTTTTAGGTCTAATAGCTGCAGACTCCCAGTCCTCCAAGGAGAATGTCTTACCTAAATCAGTCTCCCATTTTATGGCAAAGGCAGTTTTGGAGGACACTCCCATAGATAGTAGGGCATTATAAATTACAGATAGGCCCCGTTCAAAACCTCTCTTTTGAGTTAGAAACTTTTGAAACTGCGTAGGAGGGTGCGGAGCGGTTTGGTTACCCCAATGTTGCAAGGAATGCCTTAGCTGAAGATAGACATAAAATTGATTATTAGGTAAACCAAATTGCAATTTCAGATCTTCAAAGGACTTGATTTCCCCATTGCTATAGAGGTCACTAATATTGTGAATTCCTTTATTGACCCATAGTGAAAGTGAGAGATGAGACGATTAGCAAGAAGGGTGGTAATAGGCATTGTTTTGAAAATGATTTGGGAAATAACGTATTTTTCACGTGAGGCAAGTGATTGAGAGTGGGGAGTCAAACGAGGGGACAGAGGTGCCCCATAGTGAGGAGAAGATCTTTAAGTGTACTGTAAGGTACTAAGCAGGACTTTAATGTTGCCCATCGGTGAAGTTAGGGGATTTCCTTTGGGAGGGTTAAGGTTTGAGAATGGGGGAACGTTATGAGGATAAGTTGGGAGATAGACCCCTCGTTTAAGAAAAAAAAATGTTTTATTGATTGGGTTTTTTTTTATGCCAAAAAATTGGAGTGTTGTTGTTTTAGCTAGTTGGTTGGGGGAAGGGAAAAGGGGAGACAGTTGTAAGGAAAAAAGGTATTTTGGGGAAGTGATTTTTAAATTTTATTCTAGTAACCCCGATAGGGGGTAAGTGGGTAGTGTGCGATCTCATCTGAAATTTGGGATACTTTGTGTATTTAAACCTCAATTGTTTTAATGGCTTTGGAAGTTTTGGATTCCTCATATGATAACGGAAGGCCCAGGTAAGTTGGTATTGACAAAAGGGAAAAACCATGAAGGGGAAAGTGGATAGGAAAATTTTATGATTTGGACAAGTTAAGTTTGTAGAAGGAACAAAGGATATTGTTTTAAAATTTCGGGAGTGTGGATGATGACAGGATCTTGCCATTTAATCAGGTGTGTGCGTATAGGAAAATTTTTTTTTCAATTAGGAATTAAAACCCCTTAATCCCCGTGTCTGAATTTTGAGCCAGGGTTCAGGATAGGTCATATATTAGCGGCGAGAAGGGGCATCCTTGACGGGTACCATTTATGATGGGGAATGATTCTGAGAAAAAACCTGAGGAGTATACTTTGGCAGAGTGACTGGAGTAAAGGGAGAGGATCGGTGTAAGAAAAGGGCCTGCGGAATCAAATTTCAGCATGACAGCCTTTAAATATGCCCAATGACACGTTCTCACGCTGATGTCCTCTGTGTGCAGGAGACACACCTAAAAGCAGGTGATTCGCACAGATTAAATCATAAACGGTTCCCTACCTCGTTCTTTTCCTGTTTAGAAACCAAAAAAGCTGGAGTTGCCATATTAGTTAAAGACACTGGCATTCTCATTATTGAATTGCATAACTGAAGGGAGATACATCATTTTACAATGTACCTTAGATTCTGTTCAGTTTACTATTGTAAGCATATATGCTCCCAACCAAAATCAGATTCCCTTCATCTCTAAAGTTATTACTAAGGCCAAGGAAATAGCTATAGGTCAGTTAATCATCTGTGGTGACTTCAACGCAGTAATTAATAATGAAGTTGATCACTCTAGGAGGGCGGTTACCAAATCCCCAGATTTGAAGACACATACAGGAGGAGGACCTTCATGATCCTTGGAGATACTCCCATCCAACAGAAATAGATTACTCATATTTTTCTCATGCAAAATCATCATATTCCAGATTAGATTATTTTCTTGTTGACAAATCATCCCTACTAAATATAGACTCTGCTGACATAGGCCTTGCCACTTGGTCAGACCATGCCCCAGTTTCGCTTACGCTTAGAAATAAAATCACCCCTCCTTCCTTTTCTCCCTGGAGACTTAATAATTTTCTTCTGAAAATGCTAAATATAGTGTCTGAACTGACTACAGCTCTGAAAGACTTTTTTGACTTTAACATAGGCTCTGTTGCGAACCCACAAATACTCTGGTGTGCGCACAAGGCTTTCCTGAGAGGAGTGTGTATTAAAGCTGCGGCAAGGGAACGGCATAGGAGAGAGAAAGAACTTAATGATTTGTTAGAGAGTATCAAATCCATAGATGCACAACTTAAAATATCACCCACCACACAGCTGAAACGTAAACTAATAGATCTGAAAAATCAACTGAGGGTAATATCACTGAAAAAATATGAGTCTCACCTGGCAAAATTAAAATGGAATTTTTACCTACAGGGCGACAGACCGGGTAAAATTCTGGCCCGCAGAGTTAAAAAATTACAGGCTAGATCCAAAACGGCTTTCATCTCCTGCCCTAGGGCTGGTAAAATATATGACCCACAGAAGATTGCAGAGGCTTTTGCCAATTACTATAGCTCCCTATATAACCTAAGCCAAGACTCATCAACTCCGTTACCCACTTCGGAGGATATTAACAATTTCCTCAGTCGATCTTCTCTTCCAACCCTTACGCCGTCCCAATTAGACTTTATAAATGCCCCTATTACAGAGCCAGAAATAAAAAAAAATGGTTGCTCAATCCAAATTGAACACTTCCCCCGAATCCGATGGGTTCAAAAACGAATACTACAAACTGTTTATTGACATCCTCGCTCCCCACTTGACGGATA
This sequence comes from Phyllomedusa bahiana, assembly GCA_025379985.1. Lineage (NCBI taxonomy): Eukaryota > Metazoa > Chordata > Amphibia > Anura > Hylidae > Phyllomedusa > Phyllomedusa bahiana. Next base: position 115,188 of record JAODAL010004359.1, on the reverse strand, counting down.
CCTTTAACTCCTTTGTTTCCTCAGGCTCACCTCTCCCAGAACTTCTCACAGCAACTATAACAACAATCCCGAAACCTGGAAACTCCATGTATATACTTTCCAACTATAGGCCTATTTCCCTCCTTAACAATGATATTAAACTTTTCTCCAAAGTACTGGCATCCCGATTAAACAATATCCTGCCTCATCTTGTTCACCCCGACCAAGTCGGATTTGTGAAAGGAAGGCAAAATAGGGACGGCACTAGAAGGATAATAGATATCCTTCATATGGTCTCTATAAACACTCTATCAGCAGTGAGTGTGTGTGATTACTAAGCAGGGAAGAGACTGGCAGTAGCTGTATGAGAGGAGAGGTGATGTATGAGAATGTGCAGCCAGGATTGAGGAGCTCTTGTCACTGGTCGTATCCCCTGGAGACGAGCTGTACACTATGGATCACTAAGGTAGCAGCTAAAACAAAAATGCTACAGAATGTTTAATAATAATGAATGGTGAAAATGTTTATCATTTAATTTTCAAACTTCCCACTTCAATTTAACTGTGGTAAAAGAATACCCAGAATACCCAGACATCAACTACTCCAAAACAAAGAAAAAAAACAAACAACTGTGTAAGGGTATGTTCACGCGGCAGCTTTTTGCGCATAATTGCAAGCGCATTTCACCGCGTATTGTGCTTTATACACGGCGAAATGCACGTCGCAATTACGGTAATTCATAGCTCTCATAGAGAGCTATGATTTACTCTTCGTCTCCCCGGGCGTACAATATGATCGTGTGAACATGCCCTAACACTGGTAGAGACCTACTGTCACAAATGGCGCCACAGCCCGTGGGGCAGTCTTCGGGCACATCCGTGTCCCTTCAGGCTTCCCTGCGCCGGGAGCAAGTGGCGCCACGGACCGCGTGTCAGGCCATGGGCGCACTTGTCCCCCGGAGCTCTTATGCTCACCCAAACGCGCTCCTCTCTCCTTGCGTCCTCTTGCCGGCCTGTGCGCACGACCCCGCTCCTTAGGGCGCGCGTGCGCCGGCTTGATCAATTTTAAAGGGCCAGTGCGCCGGTAATTAGCTATTGCCGGTCACTGACCCTATATAATTGCTCCACCTCTCACAGCTCTCTGCCGGATCTTTAGTGCCTATCAGCCTTTAGAGAAAGCGTTCCTGGAAGTCTTGTCTGTTACACCGTGTACCAAACCATTTGCCTCCGTCCCTCGAACATGAACCGTTGCCGCCTGTCCTGACCTTGCTGCCTGTCCCCGACTCCAAGTTTGCCTTACGATTTTGCACCACGCGACACCTCGGCTGCCACCGCAAGTAAGTCACATCAGGGGTAGCGACCTGGTAGTCTCCCGCCGCAGCCAGTTCATCCCACTGTGCGGGGGGCTCTGGTGAATACCGGGACCTAGTAAGATTCCGCTCCCTGGTGTGGCTTATACCATCGCTTGCGGTGGTCCAGTGCATCCACTACCTGCTCATCTGCCGTTACACCTACTATCCACAGCTAGGGGTACTAAGGAAAAGTTCAAGAAAACTACATATACTACACACAGATGACATCCAAAAACAATATCCTAGACCTTCCCTATCATGTTACTGACAACCTTAACATTTGAGAAATATTATAATTATAGGTTTATTGCTATTCGATGCACAAAAAAGCTGCAATACCTTTTCTAGTGTAATGACCTCAGAAGGATAAGGTTCCTCAACACACAACAGCAGCATGAGGTCAGAGAGTGGCACAATGACAGAGTGTGGAGGTCACGGCAGCAGCCACAGCAGCAGCATGAGGTCAGAGAGTGGCACAATGACACAGTGTGGAGATCACGGCAGCAGACACAGCAGCAGCATGAGGTCAGACAGTGGCACAATGACATGCTGGAGGTGGCACAAACAGGAGTAGGCCACAGAGTGTCACAATGACAGAGTGTGGAGGACACGCAGCAGCCACAGCAGCAGCATAAAGGTCAGACAGTGGCACAATGACACATTTGTGGAGGTGATGGCATCAACGCAGCAGCGCATGAGGTCAGAGAGTGGCACATGACATGTGGAGGTGACCACATCACGCAGCAGCGCATGAGGCAGAGGTGGCACAATGACAGGTGTGGAGGTGGCACAAACAGGAGTGGGCCCACAGTGGCACAATGACAGAGTGTAGAGGTACGGCAGCAGCAGCAAATGAGGTCAGAGAGTGGCACAATGAACAGGGTGTGGAGGTGACGCAGCGCAACAACAGCAGCGGGCGCTTGAGGTCGAGAGTGGCACAATAAACAAGTGTGGAGGTCACGGCATCAGCAACAGCAGCAGCAGCACTAGTAGCAGCAGCATGAGGTCATAGAGTGGCACAATGACAGAGTGTGGAGGTGGGTGGTAATACCAGTCCCTGGTAAAGATGGTGGTAGGCAGATGGAGAAACTGGCAGCAGATGTGTGGCATCAGGCGGGTGGCGGCATCAGAATAGTGGCTGAGTTTGAATCCAGACTCATTTCTCAAAATTTTTGTGAGGCGTCATGGCTGATGTAATCTGACGCCTAAGGCATTGGTGTGTGGAAATCCTGGCCGATCCCGCCTAAATTCATCTTGAAAAAAGGTCACCCTTTTCCCGGGGGAAAGCGGTTTTCCTTGGGGTAACGATGGCCCCCGCCGGGACAAAAAACCCGCCTTTATACCCAAAACTATGGTTTGAGAAAGGAAAAGCTTCTCCACGCAAATCGGCAAAATTGGGGGCCCACATCCAGTTTGGCTTTCCCAGTAAATCCAGCCGGGTCTTTCCCCAACGGGGTGGGCGAGGGCCCGTCCCAAATAGGCCCCACCTGTTTTTGGGTTCCAAAGGGGCCCGGGGTCCAGGTCCTGCTGTGCTTCTGGGGAGTGCCCCCTCACTAGTGGGTGAAGGAAGCTGCCCATCCGTGACTCCAACTTAGGTTTTTTCCCCTGCGGGGGGCAAGGGACTGCTCCAACCCCCCACCTTCCCAAAACGCCGTGGCGTTCTAGCCCGACCCCCTCAAGGAAAAGGACCCTTGGGGCCAAAATTTGGAAACGGCCCCCTTTACTTCAGAGGTTTTTTCCCATAGAAAGCCAGTTTCCCCCTCTCTCCGGGAGCTGGGAAAAAGGGGTCCCCCCATTTTTTGGGCCCGGTTTTCGAGGATCCCAAAAGAGGGGAGGCCAGAAGTCATCCTTTTGCCGGTTTTGGCTGGGCAAATAGCCGGCAAATCAAACATGCTGCGGGGCCCTCTGCACAAGTGCCCCGAGTGACTCCCTGCCTCCTCCCCCACGGGATAATGCCCCTGGTGTTGGGGTCATCGCCCCTTTTCCTCATCTCCCTCTTCCTCCTTTCCCTTTCTCCCGCTCCCCCTCTCCTGTCCCCCTGCGTAGAAAAAAACCCCTAAATTTTACCAGAAAAATGCTTTTTGCTTCCAATGGGCCTCCTCCTCCTCCAAAAAGTTTTTAGTCCCCACCCCGGACTCATGGGGCCGCGAGATGTAGTTGCCATGTCTCCAGTCCCCTGCCCAGACAATTTTCAGCATCTGTTCCAGGACATGAAACAGTGGAATGACGTTATTCATCCCATAGTCCTGGCGACTGACAAATAACGTCGCCTCCTCAAACGGCCTCAGCAAACGGCAGGTGTCACGCCACTGGCTGACATCAAAGTTACACAGGTGAGTACTTCTGTCCGCCTGGATCATCAAAAAATCGTTAATGGCCTTTCTCTGTTCATACAGTCGGTCCAACATGTGCAGGCTGCAATTCCAACGGGTGGAAACATCGCATATCATCGTGTGTTGGGGGAGGCCGTTTGGCCACTGCAAATTGAGGAGGGTGTGCCTGGCTTTGTAGGAATGGATGAAGTGCATGCACAGTTTCCTGGCCATTTTCAGAATATTCACAAACTTTTCACAACCAGATTAAACACGTGCGCCATGCAGGGCGCATGGGTCATCCCTTCTCGGTGCAGCGCGGACACCATGTTCCTCCCATTGTCCGTCACCATGGTTCCGATTTGCAGTTGGCGTGGAGAAAGCCACACATCGATTTCTTGCTGCATGACGCGGAGCAGTTCCTCCCCTGTGTGACTTTGTTCGCCGAGGCAAGCCAGGTGTAGAACTGCGTGACACCACTGTGCCCTACACATGTGGTATGATGGAGCAGCACTTGTGGAGGCTGAGATGGTGGTGGTGGTGGAGGAGGAGGAGGTGGACATTGGTGCAGGAGCAGCAGTTTGACAACGTGGAGGAGAAAGCGGCGTCTCCTGTCCAAGTTGTTGGTGTGGCTGGCAGGAAGCACATTCACCCAGTGGGCCGTAAAGGACATGTAATGGCCCTGACCGTAGTTACAGCTCCAAACAGCCGCGCTGCTGTGCACCTTGGAACAAACCGATAAGCTCAAGGACTGGCCCACCTTCTGTTCTACATATTTGTGAAGGGCTGATACTGCCTTTTTTGAAAATAAATTACGGCTTGGAACTATCCACCTCGGCTCGGCAAAGGCCATTACTTCTCTGAACGGTGCAGAGTCCACCATTTGGAAGGGGGGGACTGCAGTAAAAACAATTTGGACAGGAGTACAGTCAGCTTCTGCACCTTAGGATGGTTGGACGCATACTGTTGTCTCTTTGCAATCACCTCATTGAACGACTGCTGGCGCCATGAGTAGCGAGGAGCAGGAGCATCTGGACCGGGAGATGATGGCAAAGAGAAACAGCTCCCTTCTGCAGAGGTGGTGGAGCCTTGACTGGCTGAAATGGCATGCGTGCCACTGGGCGCTGCTGCTGCTGTAGCTGCGGCGGAAGGATGGACCACCACATCTGAGCCACGTTTCTCCCAGGCCACCGGGTGGTGACGCTGCATGTGTTGACACAGCACCGTGGTGCCAACATTAGCTCCCTGGCCACACTTCACGTTCTGCCCACAGATTCTACATATACCCATATTCGGCTCCTCCGGTGTCTTAGCAAAGAACTGCCACACCGCCGAGTAGCTGATTTTACCGCCAACGCATCGGACTGAGTGACTACTACTGCCGCTGCCTCGCTGAGCCCCTGTGCCGCTACTTTCTTGGACCTGCGAAGCGGGTTTTCTACCCCATGGCCCTTTGGCTCCCGACCTCGCACTGCTGCTACCCTGCTGACTCATGGCCACACTACCCACTTGCTGGCTGCGCCGCTGCCTGAGGCGCAAGCAGACGCCCTCTTCTACTGACGATGATGAAGCCCTTGCTTTACCCGGCTCCCAAGTGCGGTCGTCTACATCATCATCGATTATTGTTGGATCTTCACTGCTGTCCTCCTCAACGGTCTTGGTATGCAGAGGCTGACCCCTCACAACATGACCTCCCATGCCACTCTCCACATCCATACTTTGCCGCCTACTGCAAGAAGCAGGGGATATCAGCCCCATTTCTTCGCTGCCAAGTAGCTGCTGACTGCCCTCCTCAAATTGTTCATCCTTGCTGTATAGTGGCGCTGAGCCCAGATTCAGCTAGCAGGGCCGGAGATACAGTGGGTGTGGTGAGAGCAAGGGCTGGCGTCCGCCATCTATTAACACGCAGGTTCAGCTAGCAGGGCTCGAGTTATAGTGGGTGCGGTGAGAGCCAGGGCTGGTGTTCGTCATCTATTAACACGCAGGTTCAGCTAGCAGGGCAAGTTACAATGTGGTGCGGTTGAGAGCACCCAGGTTGGCGACCGTCATCCTATAACACTGCCAAAAAAATGCCATATTATGCAGCAACGAAAACAGTCGTGCTGAAAACAGAGTGCGATGCGGAAGTGTGATCTAAGACCATCCAGCCTTCCTTATACACAGTCAAGACCGTATTAGCGCTTGAGATATTTCTGCCTCTACGGAGAACGCTTGTCCCCTCCGTATGAGTGCGGAACAATTAGAGCTTCACTTGGAAATGCGGTGGGTTGACGCTCCTGTTTCCACCCCAGGTTCCCCTTTTTCTTGCATTCTTTTTCTCGTTTTACTCAACGTGTTGGAGGAAATATGTCTCTGTTCTTGGGGTGGCGAATGTGCTCCATACACCATGTTCCTCTGAATAACCTACATCTGTTCAAGTCTTCCTTTACCACTCCCTTGTACAATTCAGAGTGAATATTTGTGTTCAGCTATTTTTGTACATGCAATTTTTTTAGTAGTTATAATTCTAGAAAACACCATTGTTTAAAATAGGAATTGAATACCCACCGTACATCTTGTTTCGTCTATTTTTTAATTGTATTAAATGGGTTGTCTCACTACTGGGATTGCTAGCTATATTTAAAGAACTTGCAAAAACAAGTCAATTTTGGCAATAAGTGTCCCATATAACATTTTCCTACCTATTCCTGTTTTTTACAGCAACCATGCCCATAAATTTCAAAACATCACCCACAAACAAAAGTCTGTTAAAACCACATATTTTTAAAATAGTGACCTTTTTAAATGCTTGTATTTCACGGCAACATGCCCCGCAAATAATTCAACACATTGTACCCTTTGGCCACTCTTGAACAATTTGTGAAAGAACAAATGTCTGATTAGAAACACATTTTTTTTTAATAGGAACTTTGGTATAGCTGCCTATCACAGCAGCATGACCCAAAAAATATAAAATTTACTTCTCAGGGCCCACTGTTAAAAATTGTGAGAGGGATGAATAGCCACATAGAGCCACATTTCTGTTCCAAAGGACCAAAATAATAACGTCTCACACAGCACGCAAGACCCCAAAACCACTTGACAGTGCGATAAAATTCTAAGATAAGTGGAAGTTAAAAGGAATACGTGTTTTTTCATGGAAACCTTGTTACAATTGGTGTCCATATTTTACAGGCTCCTCCCACGCAGAAACCAGCAAAATGAACGTTTTGGGAACTGATAATAAAAAATGCAGTAAGAAATGATCACTAAAAAATTTTTTTATTTTTCAAGTGGACGATTTCTTGTTTGAAGAGGAAAGGTTAAGTAGACCGGGCAACTAATCGTGACCTCAGCAATTGGGTGCCACAACAACATCAGAGATTCCATGTGCCATGAGTCATCATGAATGAAAGTATAAAAAACGATCAACAATTTAACTGTGGAAAGCCAGATGCGTTTTTGTCTGTAAAAACGTCCCTCTAGCCTGTGCAGAAGGTCCGAGCTCGGTCAGTATATGACGGCTGGCTTGCTGGGGCAATGACAACACCACTATGGCGTTGGTGAGCCAGCTCGTGCCATTCATCCAATTTGGATACCCAGAAGTCGTTTGGGTCCCGGAACATATCCAACAAACATCGTGTTTGAAACAGATATTCTTGCACTCATGATCTAAAAACCCGGTCTCTGTGTGTTTGTATTGTGTGGCCCTGCATTACATGCGTTTGGTGAGGTGTAAAGTCAAGATTGCCATAGTACACCCATTGGCTACTGCCACCAAGCCTGCTCGCTGCTGTGACACTGACGGCACTAGGCACTTACTGCTGTTCACGTTGCTGACGTTGTTCCTCCGTGACCATTTGAAGAAAGAGAAGCATACACAACAAATGACACCATGTGGATCATCAACACGTCTCCAATTCCTGCATTGTACTCTCTATTTGGGTGGGTGGTAAGAAAAGTGTTGATTTTTTTGCTTAGTAACCGAGGATTCTAGGAGGGTGGCCACCCAGTACACTGTTTTTGTTCAGTTTGAGATGGGTCCTTCATGCGAGGATCATGTTGGATGAAATGGAGCATCCAATCACTCATTTGACAGATGGAGCCCTGATTATCCCGAGCCTCTTGTCCAGGAGCACTATCAAACTGATCTTCCTCATCTTCCTCCCTCTGCCTCAAATCCTTGCAACCGTCTTTCCAAGGCAGGACATCGGTAACGTCGGTGACTAGGAATACTCATCCTCATCCTCCCCTTCCTCCGCCTCAACAAAGCCCTGACTTGCCTCCAGATGCTGTAACAATGATAGCTGTGGCGCCCGCCTTGCACCAGCCCTGGACCCCAAACCACTGCCTAATGAAGACCGATAAATTGTGGAAACGGTCGTGCCTTCTGGCTTCGACAGAGAAAGGCTCATGTGTCCGCAACTCCGTACCTGTTCTCCCCTCCTCCTCGCTGGTTGTACCTGCTGATTTTTCTGTAGTGACCAACGATCGTTCTAGAACTAAGATCACCACAACACATGCTGATCAAGGGCAATGTCCGCAACGTGACCATTTTTGAGCTTTTTCACACTGTCAAGGTATGTGTTCGATATCTCTTTCAACCTGCCTCCACTCTCGTTGGCTCAACCCCCGAGGTCTCGCAAACCCGCTGCTTCTCAGGCCATTGACACTTTGTACTGCGTAATTGGCATTGCGCTGCTGCCACAGATTCGCGGAAGCAAGTGGAGGGTGGAATTTCCATGTGTTGCCACGACAACAATGAACGGTTGACGGGGAGGCCAAAGTTAACACTGCAACGCAAGCCAGGCGGGTGAATGGAAGCAGGGTGGGAAATGGTTGAAGTGTGAAGCTCAGTAGGCACCACGAGCCTGCGTCCTCAGCAATGCATGTCCAGGACGCGGCAAGCTCTTTAGAAATTTCTGGACAACAAGGTATAATGACGTGTTGGCCAGCAATGGGTGAGGCTCCATCCTACCTATCTTACAGTGGCAGGAGTGATTTCGACCGTTATCGCACACTACCTTGCCTGGCACAAGGTTCTTGTCACCCAGCCAGCGCTCGGTCTCATTGTGAAGAGCCGTCCACAGCTCCTTATCTGTGTGTTGACGGTCTCAAAGACAGATTAATTCAACACGGCCTAGTTTCTCTGGCAGCGTGAAATGCCACCAGAGACTTTGGGTGGAAAGAACCCTGCACCATCCCAGCGGATTATGAAGAGCGTGCGCCGATGCCTGAGAAGCCACTGTTTAACCCACCAAGACATCCACGCCAGCCTCACCCAGTGATCTGTCACATAGATATAGCGGTCTTGTGCCATTGCTTAACAAAGCCCATGATTCGGTGGTCAGATGGACTTTGCCGACACGAGATGCAGACAACGGCCTTTGAAATATGTAAGATGACAACGTGCGGGCGAAGTGCAGGGTAATTGTTCAAGACAAGGGCCAGGTACGTGGCGTGAACCCATCAGTGTCCCACCAGACGAAAGCAACATTTCCCAAGGCCAAGAGCCTGGCAATGCCGACATTCAGGCTTTTGGCTTTGGGAAGGTTTATTGTGGTTAAAGTGTTTCTTCTCTGCTGCCATACTTGGGTAACAGAAGGCTGCAACTAGAGCTGGCCACTGGTACGGTCGTGCAGGTCGCAAACTGGTGGAATGAGAAGGGGTAGTATGGGTCCTCTGGTGGTCTGTTGGTACTGCGGGGCGATGTGGATGCTGAAACATGGGGCTGATTCTTTGGATCATACACTGAGAAGACATGGGCAGCTGAGGAAACGCTTGGTGGAGCGGATGAGGAGGAAGGCGGAGACAGAGGATGACAGTGGATGAAAGCCCGGGATCGGTGTGTCCTATTTTGGCCAAGGTGTTGGCCCTCCATTTCAACTCATGCATTCGCTGCATGTACTAGATCATGTGACTAGATTCTTCCCTCTACTGATGCGTTTACGGCAAAGTGCGGCCTATGACATCGCCCCCCTGGGTGAATCAGAGGCTTGCTCCAAAAAGGCCCCATGCTTGAGAGTTCCTGGGGACCGTTTTCGATGGCGATAAGCGAGGAACGTGTGTTTCCGCTGATCCGTGGCTGGCCAAATAATCTCATCGGACTTGTGCGAGCCGACCCTCTACCTTTTGAGTGCGGGACCCGAAAACTGACACTACCCCATTGTCTTCCTGCTCTCCCGTCCAGTGATGAAGCGCTCGCAAACAAATTTTCTGCTGAAAACACCACGTTTGATCTGCAATTGTGTCGTCATCATCATCACAACACAGGTGACTCTTTCCATCGCCTGACATTCTGTGGTCCTAGGAGCCGGGGCTACAAGCAACAGGCACTGGCAAGGCGATTGCCGACCGCGCGGGATTTGTGCCGATTGACCACTTCCTTCTCCTCCTCTGATGATGGCATCCTGCGATTAGGGCGTCAGAGCAGAGGACAAAATCATTCCTCTTTAGCTACGTGATCATTTGAAATGCCTTCTGACCCCAACTGCAATTTTTGTCAACCAAGAGGTCTTCAGAAAATGGATTATCCACAGTGGTGGTACACGATTTGACATTTGGGTTGCCTTTCCGCTTCATGTTGGATGGATGCTGAGATGCTGATGATGACATATTGTCCGTGACATGTAGAAACGAGGAGGTAAGGACAGCTGGATGCAGGTTTGCATTGCCACTAGAAGACAGATAGGCGACCGCCGTTCGTTACTGAGATTCACAGCGCATACCACCCCGTGATGAACAAGCCTGATGGGACCTGCAACCACGATCCGCTGGCTTGCGTGGTTGTCTCCATCACTGTGGAATAACACCTTTCTCTCGTACCTCTGCCTCCATGTCCTACACCCCTCTTTGCTCGCTTGACCACGCTGCATTTCGCTCTCCATGTTCAGAAAGATAAAAATTTAAGAAGGAATGAAGAGTTTTTGACAGTGCTCTTATTGAGACTATTCTTATATCCTCTAATTTCCGTACCAGGTCAACTAGGATTAGAATCAGAATTAGTTTCAAGCCGAAATTACCTGTGAAAATGAGGCGGCTGGTGGAAGAACCATATATAACAAAATCAACAGTGAACTTCCTTCAGATCCCCCAGTGGATTTACAACTGCCCAGTAGGACTAGGAATTGATAAGTTTTCAACAAACCTATCATGAGCAATTTGCGCAATCCTGCGCCGAGCAAAACTGTAGATTCAACCGAGCGCAATAAAACAATTCAAAAGTTACTACGGTATGAGAAATTGAGTTTTTTTGCAGCAATGACACAGGTAGAACAGATTAGTCAAAAAATTCTGTAAACCTAAAGGTAATTACACAGGTGCCTCTTTGAACAAAACTGTGCTGCGCAAAGTTAAATACAGCTATTATTAAAAATTATACGAATAAGAAAAAGGTGGGTTTTGCACCAATTAAATAACCCAACAGCATTACTTACAAGATAATTTTTCTGTTATCCTAATGTAATACAGGAGGAGGCTCTTTGAACGAAAACTGGGCTGCGCCGAAAGTTAAAAACAGCTATTTAAAAGTTAAACTGATAAGAAAAGGTGGGTTTTTTGCACCCAATGATATTACAAACATCAGTTTACGTGAAAATTTCTGTATCCTTAATGTAAGTACAAGGGGCTCTTTGAACAAAACTGGCTGTTTCCAAGTGAAAAACAGCTATTAAAAGTTATAGACGGATATGAAAAGGTGGATTTTTGCACCAATGAAATAACAACCAGTTACTAGAAAATTTTCTGTATCCTAATGTAAGTACAAGGTGAGCTCTCTTTGAACAAAACTGTGTCTGCGCCAAAGGGAAAAACACTATATAAAAGTTATACGGATAAGAAAAGGAGGGTTTTTGCACCAAAGAAATACAACAGCAGTTTACTTAAGAAAATTTCTGTAACCCTAATGTTAAGTACAAGAAGGCTCTTTGAACAAAACTTGGGTGCGACCAAAGTGAAAAACAGCTATTTGAAAGTTATACGGATAGAAAGGTGGGTATTTCACCAATGAAATACACCTGCATTTACGAAGAAAATTTCAGTATCCCTAAAGTGTACGTAATAGTTGACTCTTTGCATCATTAACTCTCGTCTGTGGTAGCAGATTGCAGCTATCCTGAGTAGAAGCAGGATCATACAGACATTTTTGTTGAAGTAAATCCATTTAAGATGTTTACTGTGAGATTACAGCGGCTACCATTACAACTGTACATGAGAATCACAAAACATGAGGATACAAGAGAGATGCGTAACCAGTTACAGTAACATGAACTTATCATAAGCAAATGCAGTAAAGCAAAGAACACTTAATACATAACACAGAGCGCCACCTACTGTCTTATGACATAAGTACTGTTTAACATAATCTAAGCTGTTGTATATTCTTCAAACACGCCCAATCTCAACAGCTAGATGGCTTAGTCCATTAAGTCCCAGCTTTAACATGAGTCCTAGAATGCCTTGCTGTACTCAGAGGCCTTCGTGAACATGTCTGCGAGTGCATTTCCTCAGTTGGGCAGTACTGTAATTCCAGAACTTCTTGTTCTTGAAGACCCGGTCAAAGAAAAAGAAACTTAACAACGATAAGCTGTGGATTCTGGGTTGACTCAGTTCCCGAGTGCTTGCGAGTGCAAGACCATCCTTGTGTTTGTTCCTTCAACAGACCTTCGATGGTTCCAACTTTTGGTTGTACCCAAGACGACCAATATTGCCGGTATCCGAGAAGACCTCTTGACTTGCATGCGCTGCTGCAAAACATACTCTTGGCCTCATTGATGAGTAGTAACACACAGCAGTTTCAGCTAGCCCACTTACAGCCACCTGAAACAAAAAACAGATAACCCACTGGTTGATTTTTCTTTCGCCCGGCGTCTCCGGCCCAACTACAGCGACAACGCGACCCTATTTAGGTCCACACTGTTACTTGTTGGTAACTTCAGTTTAGAGTGCAGGAGGTTCCCTTTAAAATAGCGTAAGTCTCTCTTTACACTATTGCCCAATCCTTGCTAGTTAGGCATCGTAGGTGTTTCAGCATAAAATTTCCGACGGCTTGCAGCAATAATCTGGGTCTTGTATCAGTGTTCAATATACAACAGCAATTTTCCTTGGCCCTTCTGTTTTTGGTTTAATCTGCTTGGTAAGCAATTTGGTCTTGATTGTTCATTTCTTTTGTCAAATAGTGATGTTTTTCCATCGTGAGATTTTGGCTGTTTTTTTTTTGCACTCTTCCACATCCAAACGTCTCTATTATTTCCTGTATATTGTGCTGCTGATTTAGAAGAAAACATCCATTTTCCTCCCTCGCGTCGCTGAAGAGTCCCCTCATTTGTAAGGACCACATTATTTAAATGTCATCTTCCATGCTCTGGGCGGCCTGCATAGACCCATATATATTTTTCTGAAGTTTGCATACTAGGTCTGGTCTTTTCTCGTCTTTGAACAACTCCTGGTGGTTGTTCCATGTAAAGTGTCCTTCTGTTAATTCACCATGCAGGAAAGGCAGTTTTTTACATCAAATGTTTCAACCTGGCATTTTTATTGATATCTGCAACTGAGAGTAAAGTTCTGATAGTGGCGTGTTTAACCACGGAGCGAAATGTCTCATCCGTAGTCTTCTCCATATTTTTGTGAGTAACCTTGGCAACTAGTCCCTTGTCTTTATATCTTTCATGGTGCCTTCAGCATTGTATTGTAACTTTAAAAGTCCTTTACATCGCAATTACTATTTCTTCCTGTCGGCATTTCTGTTAGCACCGACGTCTTTAAGGTGTCACGCAGAGATTCTATTTCTTTCCTCTGCTGGCTTTAAATCCAATTTTATGTGTGGTCTGCCAGTCCGGGATTTGAGACATTTCTTCCCAGGATGCGGTTTTATCATGGACGTAACTGCACTCGCCTTGTGTAAGAGGAGAACGCACTGGTGCTTTAAACCCTTGTTTTCTCTGCAAGCGTCCTTGGTTCTGTTTTTGTTTTGGGTTGTTCATCTCACTCATGTTATCTGAGTTCGTATTGACTTTCAATTTTCTTGTGTCGGGCGGAAGATGCAGTGGTTGTTTTTTGATCACAGCAATTTTTCCCTTCTTATTTTTTGATTCTAAGTGATCATCACAGGGACCATGCCTTTAAATTCTTCAATAAAAGTTGACACTGTTGTCTAAAAGTAACTCTTTCTGTTTCAGTGTCCAGGATTCTGTATCCCTTGCAGTTATCACCGTATCCAACTAGAAACGTCCTTCCACTGCTTCTGTTTTTTGAGTTTGGTTGCGTTTCTCTTCTGGGAAATACCAATGAATACTTTTACAACCAATCACTCCTTATGTTGTTTTACCTTTGGGGCTTCTGCTCACCATGCCATAATTCTTTCGTATGGGGTTTGTCCCTCCACTTGTTTTTAGATGAAAAGTCTGTTTCTGCAAGTAAGTAGCTGTCATTGGCAGCTTCACCCCAAAATTTCTCATGTATCCAGAATCCGTATAGCATACATCTGATCATTTCGTAGTTCAGGGTTCTGTTTCTTCCATTCCCGCTACCCCATTTATGCTCTGGTGTGTAGGGGTAGTCCCGTTCTTTTGATGCTCTCTCCCTGTTGATGTCAAATAGGTCCAATTTTGTCGTCCAGTAGATTCACCTCCATTATCACCTTCCGCGAGTAACATAGGTTGTCCCTTAGAAACTTGTTGGCCTGTCTTTGTTATGTATCCCCTGTAGCTTATCCAAAACATCACCTTTGTTTTTTCATTAGCTAAATAACTGTGTACCTTGAATAGTCATGCTCTGAAGGTCAACTATATACCTGTTTCCTGCTGGAGTGCTTAATCCATGGACCACACACATCACTTGTGTTATAATCCTCAAGGGTCCATTTAAGGCTCTTGTTCTCGACTTTGGCATAGGGAGAGTGTTCCCGTGAGGCCTTAGGATTTAATGCAACATTCAACACCTAATGGTGTTTGAGCCACTGGACAACTAAAGATCCTTTGTCGAGGTTCCTTATACTGTAGTTCCTGTATGCTTGTCGAGGATGTCTGTGTTCCTAATCTTCTGGTTCCACATGTGTATACCAGTTCATTGTGTCCCATGTGTGCATTGTTTTAACCTTTTATACCTTCACTAGCTGAGGTTATACACAGTGCTCATTTGATCTTGGCATTAGCTATACGCTTCTTTCCATGTAGGATACAACACTCGTCAACCTTGGGAATTAGACAGTAAGGTTCCTTTATCTTCAAGCGTTACAACAGATAACAGTCCACCTTCCAGGCTGGGAACATAAAGTACATCCTGCATTGTATGGGCTAAACTGCCTCCATTATTACTTGGGCACAGTAAAATTCCATGACCAGTTCCTTCTGCATTAATACTGCTTCCATCTGCAAGATAGATCATTTCTCTTTTAGTTGTGTCTAGCCCTTTGAAGAAGTTCCTATTGCTTGTCATGTGACTTGTTGCACCTGAATCAATGCACCAGCTTTCCAACTTTTGATCATTTGTCACTTTGAATGTACCATTCCAGTTACTTACATGTGGTTGGGATATAGTGGCTTTGACCTTTTGTTTAGTCCCTTTTGGAATTTGTTTTTGCTGTTCTGCCTTCCATATTGTGCAGTCCTTTTTTAAATGTCCCTGCTTGTGGCATCTGAAACACGCCCTGGTTTCCTTTTTCTGAAAATGTGTGTCTGTAGCTTTAAGAGCTGTTCCAGCATCGGTGTCTGTGGATTCATGCACAAGTTCCTTTCTCCTTTGGAATTCATCTATTAGCTGAGTCTTTACAAATTCTAGGGTCAGGTCTGCCTCAGGTCTGGTCTCCAGAGCATTGATCAGTGCACAATATGAGTCAGGTAAACTACATAACAATATGGCTGCTACATGACTGTCTTTTTTTTTTTTTTTTTTATTTTTCAAAAAAGCTTTATTAAAACACAACATGGATAATGTAAAACAGTGATGAGAAGGATATTACAAAAATAGCCATTATGAGACATATAGTGATCATATAAGATAATAAGGAATCAGAATCAGACATCGGTACAGATTGTATAGCTACATCAAAGCTGTAATCAATAATGTATCTGAAACAAACAACTAAGCCTTGAAGTCTAATAATGAAATCCAGAAAGATACTCCACTGTTGGCATACATTAAATTACCTAAGTATTAAGGAGGTAAGTACAATCAAAACCAAGAACCAACTGGACGAGATCATCGAGCGTGCCAATCCCAATTATAACATGAAATCGCTAAGAAAAAGAAGAAATGATATATCCCAGGAGAACAGTCCCCTTCCCAAGGGTGGCATGAGAGGTATTCCCTCAAAGTAAGGAGGAAGAGGGGAAAGCTCTACACCTCCAATGCCACAGTCTGGAAGGCCTGTGATCCAATAAAGATCAACCACTCTGCCCAAGTCTTCAAATGCTGATCTAATGTCTGTGAAGCCTCAGCTCTCATCTCTTCCAGGCGTTGTAGATTAAGGACCTCCTTGATCCAATCAGTCAGTGTAGGGGGGTGCGTCGAGCGCCATTTTCTGGGGATCAACGATTTGGCAGCAACTAATAGAAATATCAACAGACTCCCCCTCAATGACCTCATGCCCAAAGGTATCATATATAATAAGAGAGCTGCCGGTGAATTAGGTAACGAGATACCAGTAATGGTCTGAATAAGTTCTATCACTTGTATCCAAAAAGGCTGGAGGACTTCACAACCCCACCAGACATGCAACATGGTACCCGTCTCTTTGTCACATCTCCAGCAAAGGTCGGGAACAGCCGGATAGATTGAGTGTAGAAGTTTCGGGACTCTGTACCAACGTGACAGAACTTTGTAATTTAATTCTTGTATTCTGCAAGAGACCGAAGCCTTATTAGACAAAACACAAGCTTTCAACCAATCCTCTTCTGAAAAAGTTTCCTCCAGTTCCTGTTCCCAACTATTCTGGAAAAGCGGACGGTGGTTAGATTGCGTCTCCAATATCATATTATACAATATGGAGATCACATGCCCCGGCTGCTGCCGCTGGATACACAGGGCTTCAAAACAGGTGGGGCTGCGAAGAAAATCCAGCCTAGATTTATTAGTCTCAAAATAGTGTCTCAGCTGCAAGTACTGCAACCAGATATTCGGAGTGCGGTATGGAGCCGAAACACAGTCTTCATACGACTTGAAAACAGAGCGTACAATAAAGTCTCCCATGAGGAGGTATTTCCGAGCACTCTCCTCGGTAGTCAAGAAGCAGTGCGAGGAGATATTGATTCCAGGTATCCCCTGAATTGACACTAATGGGCCCCCCGTGGAATAAAGGTTATATTGCCTACCAAAAAGTCGGAATATTGAGAGCGTAGTCTGTGTGATCAGGGGAAGGCCAGAGAACCTAATGCCAGATAAGAAGGGGAGGAGCCAGGGTAAGGAGTATAGTGGTCTCCCACAGAGTCGTTCCTCAACTTGTATCCAACGCTTTGAGGTACGGGAATGGAACCAGTCTATAACCCTGGCAGCATTTGCAGCAATATAATAAGATTTCAGATCCGGGAGAGCCAGCCCGCCCCTCTCCTTCTTTCTAATTAAGACGTCCCAGGCTATTCGTGGTTTCTTGTTGGCCCAGACAAATCGCCTCAGTGATTTATTCACATCAAGGAAGAAAGAGTTGGGAAGCTTAACCGGGACAGTTTGAAACAAATACAGGAGCCTAGGCAAAATGTTCATTTTAATAATATTTATCCTTCCTATCCAGGAAAAGTCTTTCCTGTCCCATTTAGCTAAATCTCCTTTTATTCTTGAAATTAAGGGGGCAAAGTTTAAGTCGAGAGTTTGATGGAGGTCACTCGGAATTTGCACCCCTAGATAAGTGAAAGAGTCATTCACCCATCTAAAAGGGAACTGGTTTTGCAGGTGCCTAACTATCTGGGGATCTAGAGAAATATTGAGGGCCATGCTTTTGGAGTAGTTAACCTTAAAATTACTTAGTATGCCAAAGGTATTCAGAAGGTCCATCAAGGTCGGCAGAGAGGAATCTGGGTCTGTAACATATAACAGAAGATCGTCCGCATAAGCAGCGCATTTATGCGCCTCTCCACCGATCTCGACACCCCGAAACCTGTCAGATCCCCTAATGGATTGCAATAGGTATTCCATAGAGACCACATAAAGGAGTGGCGACAATGGGCAACCCTGTCGAGTTCCATTATTGATATTAAATGGTTTGGAGAGCGCTCCATTTATTCTAATTTGGGCCGAAGGGGAGTGGTAAAGAGCAAATATTCTCTGGAGCATAAGTGGGCCAAGACCCGCGTGTGACAGGGCGGACCTCAAAAAATGCCAGTCCACCCTGTCAAACGCCTTCTCCGCATCCAATGAGAGAAGCATAACTGGCATGCGAGACCCCTGGGCATAATGAATAAGGGAGAACGTCCTCAGCGTGTTATCACGCGCCTCTCTACCAGTCACAAACCCCACCTGATCAGAATGTATCAAATCAGGCAAAATAGCATTCAATCGTATAGCGAGCAACTTTGCATATATCTTGGCATCTACATTAATTAAAGAGATGGGTCTGTAACTGGTACAGGAGAGGGGATCCTTCCCGGGCTTCAAAATCATAGAAATATGTGCCTGCAAAAAAGAAGGCGGGAAGGGTTGGGAAGCCGACACAGAGTTAAAAGAGGCCAGCAAAGGGTTAACTACAATTTCTCTAAAGATTTTATAAAATATGGCTGTGAAGCCATCCGGGCCTGGGCTCTTTCCTGCTGGCATGGCTGATATGGCCAGAGATAGTTCTAGTGGAGTAAAAGGGGAGTCCAATGACTGGAGCCTATCAGCCCCAAGCTCAGGGAGGGATGCCATGGAGAAGAATCGGTCCACAGCTTCTGGGGTCGGGCTGTTAGAAGAAACCTTATTGAGCGGAGATAAGTTATAGAGGTCTTTGTAATAGCTATGAAAGCTATCCAGGATCTCAGAGGTGAGGTGGACAACTTTCCCCTGTCTAGTTTTAATAGCTGGGACATATAGAGAGGCCCTCTTGTCTCTTAAAGCCCTAGCGAGCATTCTGCTCGGTCTATTGCTCCAGACATAACATGAACCTGCACAAATCTGTCTATAACGGGCAGTTTTTTTGTCCAAAAGTTGAAGGATCTCATGCCTGGTATGAAGTACATCCCGGAGGTCTGATTCTGCTAGCGTAGCTTTATGTGCCGTCTCTAGTTCCTTAAGTCGCCTAAGTAAGGCCGACAGTTTAGCAGACGCTTCCTTCTTTAACCTAGAACCATGTTTGATCAAAACACCTCGGGCTACGCACTTCATCGCCTCCCATTTTAACTGCGGGAGGGTGGGGTCAGAAAGATGGTCACTGAGGAACTGCTCCATAGTTCGCCTAAGATCAGCAAGACATACAGAATCGTTCAACAATGACTCATTAAGGCGCCAGGTAAATGTCCTGTCGCTACTCTGCCGGAGTTCCAGAACACAATGAACTGGAGCGTGATCTGATAACAAGATGTTACCGATGGACAAACTCTTAACACTGGGAAGGAGAGCATGTTGGAGACAGATGTATTCCAACCTGCTATATCTCTGATGTGGGTGTGAGTAAAAAGTATAATCCCGTGTAGTCGGGTGGGTACGGCGCCAAGCATCTAAAAGCTGCATATTATAGAGCAGTTTTTTAATTTTGTTCAGTTTGTTTAGAGGAACAGAGGAGTGTCCCGAAGAAGTGTCCAGATCAGGATCCAATGCCACATTAAAATCCCCGCAAAGGAGGATTTTGCCCTCTGCATAAGCATTGAGCTCATCTAAGGTTGCCGCGAGAAAAGATAGTTGGCCATGATTGGGGGCATAACTATGAGCAATCGTCAACCTCAGCCCGGCAATCTCGCACTTAATAAAGATGTCCCTGGCATTTGGGTCAGGTTTGCTTTCTATTATATGTACCGTAAGGTTTTTATGAAAAAAAAATAGCCACCCCCTTGGACTTACCTAGAGGGTTGCTGCTATGGAACCAAAGAGGAAAATATTTATTCCTATACTGTTCCAACTGTCCCGACAATATGTGTGTTTCCTGGAGACAAAGAATTTGGGTGTGGTGTCTATGCATATGATATAATATTTGAGACCTTCTCTCTGGGATATTGAACCCCTTAACATTAAGGGATGAGATTTGAAGCGAAATCATGTTGGTAAAGAGAGATAAAGCAAAATATATGATTGGGTTGGCTTACCATTCTCGCGTCCCGTCCAGACAAACTGTAAAGAAAAATTCCAACATTGCAACCAAATGTAAAAAGTCATATGAACAAGCCAAAATAGCAAGATCTTTACCAACTAACGTTTGCAGTATAGTCAACTGCAATATACGGGCACAGTAGGCCCGTCTTGGCACCTATGGGGGGGTAAAGTAGATACACCTGTTACCAAGTAAAAGGTAGTTCTATCAGAGAGAGCACAGGGGGCCTCCGTGGGGCCCTATTTCAACAGACATTATGCTAAAACTATTGCCTATTAAAGCATACTGCAAATAAAAAACCTTTATGCCGGAGAAACATTGCTAACCGTCACTAAGAATCTAAACCCAGGATGGATAGAAAGATATTATTAACAATCTTGAGTGACCATGGGTCACATCCTCCTAGCAGAGAGCACCAATAGGGAACTCATTACAAAACCAAGGCACATTATGAAAGACATTATGCATCATGCTATCAGCATCTTGTAGTAGTGCCGTCAATCCTCTCGAGTCGCATAACAGACCGTCGACGCTTCGAGAGACGCTGCTCTTTAGGAGAAAGGACATTCTCCCCCCCTGTCTGAGAGGAGGGTCGGCTCCGAGGGATCTGGGTCAAAGTCCCTGAATATGCTGCCTCCCAATCCGGCAGCGAGACAGTCGGGAGCTTCAGAGCCATCAGAAAGTTCGGAAGGTCAGCTAGTGTTTTAAGAGTGATTGTTCGGTCTTCCATTCTCACATGCAGCGCAAAAGGGAAACCCCATCGATACTGAATTTGCCTATCCTGGAGAATAGCCGTCAAGGGCCTTAGTGCAGACCTCAACCGCAAAGTCCTCCTAGAGAGATCAGGGAAGATAGCGATACTGGCACCTTCATGGGTGAGGGCTGAAGAGCGTCTAGCTTTTTTCATAATGTCCTCTTTAATCGCATAATAGTGCACACGGCAAATAACATCGCGAGGCCTATCTGGGTCTTGGCTTGGAGGCCGGAGCGCCCTGTGCGCCCTGTCCAGTTCCAGAGAAGAGTCCTCCGGTCTATCCAGCAGTCTATTGAAGAGTCTAATGAGAGATTGCGTTAATTCCTGAGGACCAACTGATTCTGGAATGCCCCTGACTCGGATGTTGTTTCTGCGATTCCTATTTTCAGCATCATCCACTTGATCGACTAGGGTCTGATAGAGAGATTGCTGGTTTCTAACTGCGGTCTGTAGTTCAGAGATTGACTGTTGCGCCCCAGCATGGGAGGATTCCAGAGAGTGGAGTTTGGTCTGGACTTTAGATATATCTGATTTGACTATTTGTAAGTCTCTGTTCCAAGCGCCTTTTAGGTCCTGAGCAAGGGCAGTCATGTCGCTCTTGGTAGGGATAAGTGTGAGTAGCGCTTGCAATTCTGGGTGCCCTTGTAGCGCTAAGAGAGCAGAATTTCTATCGCTGAAGGGTGGTTGGCTCAGCGGGACCCCAGTATCAGACTGAGCTGGCCCCATGGCTCCCAAATCAGAGCAAGAGTTCATAGCAACTGATGGAGCACGTGATGTACAGGCATGAGAGGCTCCATAACTGCCACCAGGGGAGAAGCCAGGTAGATCCACAGAATCCTGCAAGTGGCCCCTGTCAGGAGAGTCCATAAACAGGTCTGGGGTAGACTCCTGAGAGTCCCTGCTGGGGCTGCCCTGGGAGGGCGATACGGCTGCTGCCAGTTTCTGCTGTGTAACTGTGGGCATGGAGCCAGGAAAAGCTGCAGGAAGACAGTCAGCTCCTGCATAATGGAGCTCAGTTTCAATGTCCCTCTGGGTCACTGGAGAGACCCCATTTCCCCTCTTATAGCCAGGGGGGGCAGGAGTCTGGGTCACCCATACCTCGGCCAGCGGGGTCGGCATGTCAGGGCTCTGTTGGGTGATGCTGGTGCCCGGTAATGGCGGCCTCCTCACTTCCTCCCCAGCCATTGCTGTCCCGGTGTGCGCCGCTGCGGGAGATCTCCTACCTCCTCCTTGTCGGCCCGAGCTGCTCTGGACCTGCGTCACATGAGCCCTGCTTACGGGTGAGTCTCGTGCCCGGTTCTCTTTCTCCGCCGCTGCCACCTTGTGCGAGTGTGGACGCGCACCGGAAGAGCCGCGCTCTGCACAGTAAGATGGCGCCCGCTCTGGGGAAGGAGCTGTAGATGCCGGCGCCGAGTCCAGGCCTGCCAGCGGTGCAAAAAAGTTGCGGATCGGGACCGCAGGTGCCGCAGCCTCCGTAGGTCCCTTCTGGGTTCTTTTGGACTTCCTTCGGCTCATAATTGTGCAAAGAATAGGCTTTAAGTCCGAGGTCAGCACGGAGCTCCCCTTCCACACGTCTTCTCTCCTCACATGCTAGGCCACGCCCCACATGACTGTCTTTTATGTCTTCACCCACTGTCCTCAGATGTGTAACCACTTCCAGCATTGCATTTATATGTTCTTGCATGTCTTTTTCTTTACCAAGTCTCATTCTGTATAGTTTTCTGAGCAGAAATAACTTGCTGTTTAAACTGGATCTTCATGCAATTTTTGTAATGCATCCCACATTCCCTTTGCTGTATTCTCATGTCTTATGTGAATTAGCTGGTCATCCTCCACTAACAGACTTATAGTGGCCCTGGCCTGTCTGTTCTTCTTGTCCCATTCCTGGTAATTGATCTGTGGTCTCTCTGTGGTAATGACCTCCCACAAGTCGTCCCTGGATAACAACATTTCCACTTTAAACTTCCATAGCTGATAATTCTCATTGTTCAGCTTGGACACTGTCAGTCTGAGCTCTGAGCTGCTGGCCATTCTGCTGATCCTCTCCTTTGTATGTTAGACCCCCTTTCTTACTTGTATTCAGGAGATGAGGATCTTTCACCAGGATCTGCTGCTGTCTTGTCTGTTTCTGGGCACTTTGCTTTGTGTTCTGCATCCTGGGCCCATAACCTGTTGCAGATTGCAGCTATCTGGAGTAGAAGCAGGAGCATACAGACAGACAGTTGTGGAAGTAAATCCATTTAAGATGTTTTCTGGAGATACACGGCTACCATTACATGCTGTACATGTGAATCACAAAACATGGAGGATACAAGAGAGATGCGTAACAGTTACAGTAACAAGAACTAGCATAGCAATGCATAAGCAAAGAAACACTTAATACATAACTCAGCACCACCTACTGTCTGTATGACTTAAGTTCTTTTAACATAAGCTGTAGCTGTTGTATATTCTTCAACAGGCTGCACAAAAGAAAAGGTACAATTTCACCTCAGGTGCGAGGTGTGCTGGCCAAAAAGTGGTAAAAAAATGCCATTTCAATGCAGGTTCAAAGCAGAGTCTGGGCTGCACAATATACACCCTCCTTTCAAAAGCCTGCCTGCCTGTCTGTCTGTGTTCGTCCGCTCCCCTCCCCCTGGCTGTACAGCGCTAGATGCTTCTTTAAAAGTCTCTGTCTAACTAACTAAGAACTGAAATTCTCTAATCTACCTATATTCTAATGTTCACATCTAAAAGCATAGTTGTCTGTATGAATAAAGAGAACTGTGTCTCTGAGCTGTATTGAGAGACACTCAGCACACGTCCTGCTCTAGTGAGAGACACAAAGACTGATGCTGGACAGGAAACGCTGGTCTATACAAAATGAGGTCATGTGATTTTTCCAGCCAATGACAACCATACACATCACAGTCATGACGTCGCACACCCAGCTCATCCTGCTCTATGCTCAAAGCTGATTTGCTTGCCGCCAAAATGACAGGAAGCGCCGAAAATGGCGCGATAGTAATAGATTATCTGCAGATTGTCACCTCAAATATCGCGTGATCGGTAATTTCCGATCAGCCTAAAAATCATGCCGATTTCAACTTTGTCGATTATAATCGCTCATCCATAGTTGTCAGATGTCACTTGCGAGGTAGTGGATGACCTAGTCAACCAATCAAGAACCCTTGGGTTGCTGGTTAACACACGGCCGCTAGATGACACCGGCAGATCTGGCCTCACCAAGTGACCCCTGCTGCGACGTCCCCTTACTGTGCTGCGACCTGTGCCTGCTCCAGGAATGTTTGTGCCACTGCCACTCACATGTGAAGCGCCTCCCACCTCTCTGTCTGACATACTGTTTGTTCAAAAATTTACAGACTCTGTTTAATAAAGATAACTGTATATGATAAATACACAAACTGTGTTTGACTCCAAATGAACTCACTAACAGGCTTGGGTAACCCTTGGATATAAATTGCGCTACAGAAATCACCAGGAAAAAATTAACTGGTATGTGGCGTGTTAAAACGCCGTGTATTTTACTGAATAAGAAAGCACAAACAGGCTTAATTAACCCTCGGATATAAATTATGCTACAGAAATCACCAGGAAAAATTTCCTCGTCTTTGGCGTTTAAAAACACCATTTATTTTACTGACTACAAAAGCACAAACACGCTTAATTAACCCTCAGATATAAATTGTGCTACAGAAATCAGCAGCAAAAAATTGACTGCTATGTGGCTTGTAAAAATGCTGTTTCTCTTACTGACTACAAAAGCACAAACACGCTTAATTAACCCTCGGATATAAATTATGCTACAGAAATCACCAGGAAAAATTTCCTTGTCTTTGGCGTTTAAAAACACCGTTTCTTTCACTGACTACAAAAGCACAAACACGCTTAACCCCTTAAGGACCCAGCCAGTTTTGGCCTTACTGACACAGCCCTATTTTTGAAATCTGGTATGTGTCACTTTATGTGAGAATAACTTTTTGACACTTTTACCTATCCATGTGATTCAGAGATTGTTTTCTCGTGACACATTGTGCTTTAAGTTAGTAAAGAATTTTTATCCATATAATCCTTGTTTGTTTGTGAAAAAAATATCAAAATTTTGTGAAAATTTGGAAAAATTTCTCAATTTGAAAGTTCAAATATTTCTGCATGCAAGACAGATAATTATTCACCACAATATAGTTTATAACTAGCATATGTCCACTATAGGTTGGCATCATTTTTTAAATGCCTTTTTTTTTTTTACGACTTTAGAGGGCTTAGAAACCTAGTAGTAATTTCTCTAATTTAAAAAAAATTTGCAATATCCCATTTTATTAGGGACCAGTCCAGTTCTGACGTGGCTTTGAGGGGCCTGCATGTTAGATACCCCATAAAATGACTCTATCTAAAAAAACTAGCCCCCTTAGAGAAATTTACAACAGTGTTTAGGTAGTTGTAAACCCTTTAGGTATTTCACAGAAAATTAAAGCAAAGTGGAGGTGAAATTTCAAAATGTCACTATTTTTGCAGATTTTCATATTAATCCATTATTCACTGGAATACGGTAAACTTGACTAGGTAAATGCAACTTAATATCGATTCGCCCAGGTCTGATGTTTTCAGAGATATCCCATATGTGGCACTAGTGAATTATTTGTCTCAACCATAAGCACCAGAGTAGGAGGAGCACCTACCAGACTCTGGAGTCTCATTTTCAATAAGATTTTATTTAGGCGCCATTTCAGGTTTGCGGACACCCTAAGGTGCTAAAGCTTAATCAACACCCCTAAAAAGACCCCATATTGGAAACTAAACCCCTTAAGGAATATATCCAGGCAGGGGCGTCGCTAGGCAGATTCATTCGGGGCACGAGCCCCGAATGAATCTGCCTGTGCCTCGAATGTCTGCGGCTCCAGCGGCCGCGCAATCAGAGTCGGGGAGGAGGCAGCACGGATCGTTCCCATCCTGTCTTCTCCCCTATATGTACAGCGCTTGGTAAGCGCTGTACATACACGTCGGCGTCGCAGGGGGTGTGACACATCGCTTCTTTACCCCCCGCAACGCTGGGTCCTCTAAGCCGGTAGCTCTGCCGGCCCAGGAGGTCCCGGCCCCGCGAGACGGCGTAAGCAGCGTGATGACATCACGCTGCTTACACCGTTCTTTAAGCTGCAGGACCAAGGGGGGCGCGGACCGTGCCTCATTAGGTAAGTAGGTTTTTTTTATTTTATTTTTATTAGGTATGGGGGGCATATCACTGGCTACAGGGGGGGCATATCACTGGCTACAGGGGGGGGATATCACTGGCTACAGGGGGGTATATCACTGGCTACAGGGGGGGAATATAACTGGCTACAGGGGGGCATATCACTGGCTACAGGGGGGCATATCACTGGCTACAGAGGGGGCATATCACTCGCTACAGGGGGGCATATTACTGGCTACAGGGGGCATATCACTGGCTACAGAGGGGCATATCACTGGCTACAGGGGGGCATATCACTGGCTACAGGGGCATATCACTGGCTACAGAGGGGCATATCACTGGCTACAGGGGGGCATATCACTGGCTACAGGGGGCCTATCAGTGGCTACAGGGGGGGCATATTACTGGTTACAGTGGACATCTTCTGGCTACAGGGGGGCATATCACTGGCTACAGGGGGCATATCACTGGCTACAGAGGGGCCTATAAATGGCTACAGGGGGGGCATATCACTGGCTACAGGGGGGCATATCCTGGCTACAGGGGGGGCATATCACTGTCTACAGGGGGGGCATATCACTGGCTACAGGGGGCATATCACTGGCTACAGGGGGGCATATCACTGGCTACAGGGGGGCATATCACTGGCTACAGGGGGGCATATCACTGGCTACAGGGGGGCATATCACTGGCTACAGAGGGGCATATCACTGGCTACAGGGGGGAATATCACTGGCTACAGAGGGGCATATCACTGGCTACAGGGGGGCATATCACTGGCTACAGAGGGGCATATCACTGGCTACAGGGGGTATATCACTGGCTACAGGGGGGGCATATCACTGGCTACAGGGGGCATAGTATGTGGCTATGGGGGCATATTATGTGGCTAAGGGGGCATATTACCGGCTAAGGGAGGCATATTACCTGCTAAGGGGGGCATATTACCTGGCTAAGGGGGGCAGTAAGCTGGCTACAGGGGGCTAATAACCTGACTAAGGAGCATATTACTGGCTACAGGGGGCAGTAACCTGGCTACAGGGGGCCAATTACTGCCTAAAGGGGGCAGTAAACCTAGCTACAGAGGGCAGTAACCTGGCTAGAGGGGGCTAATAACCTTTGGGTAGGGGGGCAACTACCCTTGGCTAAAGGGCTACAACCTGGCTACAGTGGGCTACACCTGGCTATAGGGGGCAAAAAATTTACCTACGGGGGTAATTATTACCATTTGGGGCACTATAGATGGGGAATTTTTTATAGAGATAGGAATTTGTAGAGAAATGCTGAAAAATGAGGAGTCTAAGATGTTTGTTTTGTAAATTTTTCAGTGAAGAGTTGTGGACGGTAGAAGTCATCATGGCGTCTGGGACAGATGGAGAAGAAGAGAAAGAGAACAGCTCTTCAGAGACGTCTAGTGTAAGTCACTAAATGTAACTGCAGTGTAATCACTTATATTTCTCCTGAGAATACATACAAAGGTTTTTCTCTGTAAAAATACATCCGCAGTTCACAATGAGATGCAAAAAATTCTGTGTGAACCCAGCCCTACTCAGAAAAACTTAAGGGCCCGAGCCCTGGATGTTTTGGGACCCTAGCAACGCCCCTGTATCCAGGGGTGCAGTGAGTATATCCAACCCACAGGTGATTCACAAATTATTTTTAGCATTAGGCTGTGAAAATTACAAAAAAATTTTTTTCCAGTAAGCTGCAATTTTAGCTTAAAATGTTTTCTATTTACAAGGAATCTTGGAAAAAAAAGCACCTAAAAATTCGTTACACAATTTCTTCCAAGTTCAGCAATACCCTACATGTTTGGGTTTGTAAACTGCTGTTTGGACGCTTGACAGGGCGTGTAAGTGAGGGAGCGCTATTTGCTTTTGGAACGCAGATTTTGGTGGGGCCATGCTGCATTTGCAAAGCCCCAAAAGGACCAGAACAGGTGAAACCTTCCAGAAGTCGCCCAATTTTAGATTCAACACCCCTCATGGATCTCATATAGGGGTGTATTGTGCATTTTGGGCGCACAGGTGTTCCATAGTTTTTTTCAGCATTGGGCCATGAAAATGGGGGGAACAAACACAGTTCCGCCATTGTTTTTTGGGTTTCAATTTTACAGCGTTCACCGTGCAGTGTAAATGAGTGGATAACTTTACTATGGGGGTCGGTACAATTACAATGATATAGATTTTATATAGTTTTTTTTATGTTTTATTGCTTATAGACAATAGAAATAGGTCTATAAAAAATGCGTTTTTATGTTGTCCTATTCTGACAGCCATAACTTTTATATTTTGCTGTGTGCAGAGCTGTGTAGGGCATTGTTTTTTGTGGGGTGAATTGATGCTTTTATTGGTACCATTATGGGATGCATATGACGCTTTGTTCACTTTTTATTAAGTTTTTGTGAGAAGTTTTGAACAAAATACAGTTATCCTGGTAGTGTTTTTTATTTTTATTTTTTATAGTGGTTACTCTGCGTTATATATGACATGATAGCTTTACTCAGCTGGTCGATATGATTACAGCAATACCCAATTTGTATCTATTTTTTAATTTTTTACTGCTTTTATACAATAAAAACACTTTTATTCAAACAGGAAAACACGTTTTTGCATCGCCATAGTATGAGAGCCATAACTTTTATATTTTTCTGTGTACGGAGCTGTGTACAGGCTTGTTTTTTGCGGGTTGAGTTGACGTTTTTATTGGTATCATTTTTTGGGGGACAAGACTTTTTGATCAGTTTTATATCCGTTTTATGGAAGGCATGGTGAAGGAAACATCCTAGTAGTGTTTTTTATTTTTATTTTTAACAGCGCTCACCATGCAGTATCCATGACAAGTAGGTTTTACTCTGTGGGTCGATACGATTACGGCGATACCAAATTCATATAGTTTTTTTATGTTGAAGCACTTAAAAAAAAAAAAAAAAGTGTTTTTAGTGTGTAAAAGAATATTTATGCATCA
Source organism: Phyllomedusa bahiana (assembly GCA_025379985.1). Lineage (NCBI taxonomy): Eukaryota > Metazoa > Chordata > Amphibia > Anura > Hylidae > Phyllomedusa > Phyllomedusa bahiana. The sequence goes on along the minus strand of JAODAL010004359.1, from coordinate 86,451 downwards.
CTATTTTCTGAGAGCCATAACTTTTTTTATTTTTCCGTATACAGAGCTGTGTAAGGACTTTTTTTTTTGCGGGATGAACTGACGCTTTAATTGGTACAGAGTTGGCATTTATAGGAGTTTTTGAGCGCTTTTTATTCCATTTTATGTGCTGTGGGATGAACAAAAATCTTAATTCTGTAATTTTTTTTTATTTTATTTTTTTTATGGCGTTTGTCGTACGGGTAAATTAACATGACAGATTTATAATGCAGGTCGTTACGCACGTGGCAATACCAAATATGGGTACTTTATTTATTTTTTATCTTTTTTAGGGCGATTGGCGTTTGTAAAGGGGAAACGGGCGGTGTACGTGTTTTTTATTTTATTTTTCGTGTTTGTGTTTTACTTATTTTTCACTTTTTTTTACTTTTTCACATTTTTTTTTAACTTTTCTCCATAGGGGATTTGAATGAGTGACCTTTAGATCTCTCATTCAATAGGATCCAATACACAGCTTGTTGCTGTGTACTGGTTCCTATGGTAACTGTCAGTCATGATGCTGGGCCATGCCCACAGGGCACGGCCGGGCCTCGTGATGTCACAGACAAACCGGAAGGCATTCTATGGCTTCCGTGCTGTCGGTCAGCACACAGTAGCCGCACGATCGTGCGCTGCTGTCGCCGACAGAGACGCAGGAGGAGAGAACTCCTCCTGCGTCTCCCTTATTTTTTGCGACCAATCGGTCGCGATAATTAAGGGGTTAATTGGCCGCACCCGGAGTAATCTCGGGTTGGAGCCGACGCTGCGGGATGTCAGCTGTAATATACAGCTGACATACGGCGCCGATCGCGCAAACTCGGTCTTAGAATTCGCACGATCGTCAGGACATATGCATACGTCCAGGTGCGGTAACCCCCAAACGACCTTGACGTATGCATACGTCCTAGGTCGTTAAGGAGTTAATTAACCCTCGGATATAAAATTACGCCAAATCAGAAAAAATTACAGTCAGCACAAAAAAAAATTAAAATCTAACTGGTATTCCTCGTCTTTGCTTAAAAACGCCATTTATTTTACTGACTACAAAAGCACAAACATGCTTAATTAACCCTCGGATATAAATTGCGCTACAGAAATCAGCAGCAAAAAATTAACTGCTATGTGGCTTGTAAAAACGCCATTTCTTTTACTGACTACAAAAGCACAAACAGGCTTAGACAACCCTTGGATATTCAATGTGCTCCAGAACTGACCAGATGGCATTAAAATGTAATTGACTTCAATTACAATACCCCACAAACTGAATCAAAATTATAACAGAAGAGGAGCAGTCTCTGATAAAAGCAGTGACACCCCCCCCAAAAATCGCTGTTAAAAACAAATTTCTTTTGTGTGAGATCTCTGCAGCAGTAGCTGCAGCACGGCACAGTGAGAGGAGTGTGAGCAGCCAGCGTAGCATCCAGACGTATATAGTGCGGTGATGTCACAGAATCCCGCCGGTCTCTGATTGGCTTCATCTCTGCACATGTCATTGAGGGTCCTCCTTTCTTCCTCCCAGACTTCTCTGCCCCGTGTCACGCCATGTGCTTGCGGCCATTTTATCAATTAAAAACACGCTTCGTTCCTGCGAATCACCCCAAACTTCGACTTCATTCAGAATCGAAGTTTTCCTGAAATTCTAAACTAATTCCACTTCGTTAAAATCGATTCGCCCATCTCTAATTATATCATTGTGCTTTTTCTACCATTTTATTGTTAGTAATGGAGGTTTCTCACAGATGCCTCTCATTACTAATGCTAGAGTTTGGTTTCTGCCAACAAGGTTTTTTTTTAACCCCAAGGCTGATACTAACCATATGTCAGTGACCCCAGTATCCAATGCACCAGGGGTAATGTGAAGAGCTGGGTTACCTTTAGAAGTGGGACCTCTCATGTGATGGTCTACTTTTGGGGGAACTGCGGGTTGATATTTTTAGGGTGGCAAGAGCACAATATCCATGGACCTTCCCGGTCTGATAGTAACAGCCTGCTGCTGCTGGTTTTACTTGGCTGCTTATGAAATTATTTTTTTAAATGATTTATGTATTGATTGATTACAATGGATGCCTAGTTTTTGATTTTCAATAGATAAATAAATAAAAAAAAATGAAATAGAGTCCCTCCAATTTTCTTAACCAACCAAGGTAAAATCAGCAGCTGAAGCCGGATACAATCCAGATTGAAAGGTCCATGGATATCGACCAGCTCTCAGCCACAACAGAAGCGGACCATCACATTAGAGGGTCCCCTTCTGATGGTTACCTGGCTCTTCCCAGTATTCCAAGTGCATTGGGTACTCGGGTAATAGTGATAGGGCTTTAGTGTTAGCCTTACGGTGACAAAAACCACCGCTGACTGACAACACGCACCAGCGATAGTAATGGCAAGACATCTGTCACACGTTTCCATTACTAACACTGGAATTATATGGATAACAACATGGCACTAAACACAAAAAAAATTATTTAAATAAACATTCCCCTACATCAGCACATTTTACCCATTTTATTAAAAAAAGATGCAAAGCTAATCTGAAGGCCGAATCTGACATAGTCCGAAAGGGAAACCTGTAAACATACAGAAACACTATATGCATACATACGCTGGATAGCCTATTAAGTGTCCAGGAAAGCTGGGTGATGCCCTATCCCCCACAAGTGGTACCCAGTTATTTTTAAAATAGGACAGCTGGGTGCCACTTGTGGGGGATGGGGCATTACTGAGCTTGATAGACTATCCTGGGTCTAGGAAAGCTGAGTGACTCCCTACTCCCACAAGTGGCATACAGGTTTCTAAGATAAAAAACTGTTTTGCTCACCCCCCCTACCTTCACTCTAAAACCCTTACCACACCCCTTTTGGTCCCCCAATCTACTCTTGCTCCCTCATCTCCCCACCACCATTCTCAACCCCTCTCCCCCTTCCCCACTATACACTCACCCACAATCTAAACCCCCATCTACAGCCCCCCTTTACACCTATACACACACAGACATACTCACCCCCTCCCCTCCACACACACACTCACCCACCTCTCCTTCTCAGATACCCTCAATCCCATCTCCCCACACACAGACACACTCACCCTCTTCCACCAACAATACCCAGCCAAACAGACAAACTTGCCCATCTCTCCCTCCCAGACACACTCAATCCCCTCTATTTACACACAGAAACACTTACCCCCTCCTCCATCACCACCCACCCCCACACATAAACACACTCACCTCTGACCCCAGACACACTCACCCAGTCCCCCCACCCACACATACAGACACACTTGACACTTGCAGACTCCGCTCACAGACAGACGCATTAATTCCTTTTCCTCCCCAATCCACACACATTCATCTCTCCTCCCAAAACACCCAAACAAAGTCACCCACTCCCTCAACCCTGGGAAATGTATTTACTAGTCCTGTTGTAGAGCCTGCAGCCTGAATACCTCAGATGGTGCTCTGCTGGGGTGAGGCGGCAGAACTTGGTGACTCCCACGATTCCACCCCTGTTCCCATGAGTGCAGTGGGGCCTGTTGCTCTGATAGCATCCTATGTAGGATGCAGTCAGACCAATGACAGCCGCAGTCAGTAGCTTCAGGACAGCGTATTTTAAAGAAGATTTCCTGGTGTCACTTCTAGAAGAGAGGTTCCCCAACTCTGTTGTTAGTACGGGAGAACCACGCTGTTTGCGGGAGTCTGCCATACAGTCTGGGAGAGTTGGCAAGTATGCAGCAAGTGCTGCTGGACGAGCCAATTACTGTAAAATAAACAATTTTCGAAATGTATGTTATTAAAAAATATGTACGCTTTACCCAATACAGGCCTTTTTTGCAACTTTAACTTGCTCTCGTCTCCTTAGTTACCAACCACCACTGTGTGCTTTCAGTGTTGGCCAGTAATGCAGCGTTATCAAAGACTTTCTGAGAATAGGTTCTTGTGGCCTAGCCAGGCCAGGGGGGAGGAAGATGAGTGCACATGTGTACATCTCCTGTGTACCGACCACAGGCAACGTCACAGAAACATGGAATTAATTGCTACAATGGAGATAAGAGAGCAAGCTGAAGGTGAAAAAAGGACTGTATTAGGTGAAGCATACATATTGTTTTAACAACATGTATATTGAAAATGTATTACTTTACAGTAATTGGCACTTCCATCAACAATTGCTGTGGTGGGAATACCCCTTTAATTCTCTTTAATCTTCATTTTGAATTATGTTGGGTGACATTTTGAAGGCTTCCTAACAAATTACCAGTTTTTCGTAGAAATATGACTTCAAAATACAACAGTCATCCGTAGCTATTTAATATTGTACGTTGAGGGACACATTTACTGTATTTTGATTTTGTAAGTAAAGGTATGCACACGTGATGGAAGTTGACACAGATTCTGTGTTGGAATTAAGTCAAAATCCACTTCAAATCCCATTGATTTCAATGATAAATCTGTGCCAACTTTCCCACTGTGATCTATGGCGTACATATTTTTGTGCCATCTGCTTGGAATCTAAAATGCAGGGAAAAAAATAATGACGTCACTTTTCTGACCTGAAATTTGCGATAAAGTGATCAAAAAAGTCATATAAGTGTTACCAATGAACGTCAGTCAGTTCATCCCACAAAAAAGCCCTTACACAGCTCTGTGTATGGGAAAATAAAGAGTTATGGCCATCAGAAGATAGTGATGCATAAGTATAGTTGTACACTATAAAAACATCACAGGAGTTAAATAGTAGAGATTGGAGGCTTCCTCTGATCCCTGCCGTTCATAGAGACTACTCTAGGAATGGGACTGTTGACTACTGCTCCGTTCCTATCGCAGTTGCGACATTGGGAGCTGCGAATCCCCTCTGTAGTCATCTACAACAGAGAAAATGATCCACCACTGTCAAAAGACAGTGGGAGGTCGTTAAGGAAATGTAGAAATGAATACTTTTCACTATGACTGGCACGGGATTGTTAATAATAATTAATACAGTAGAATCAAACACTGTTCAAGACAGGGCTTTACTGTACATAGACTTCTGGTAACACTATGTGGATAAAGAGCTGTGCCTCTCATTAAGGAATGACATGTTTCTTTGTAACATATGGAATTTTATTTTGTAAGCACAATTGCCAAATCAGATTACACCTCTATTTGCATGCAGGTCATTACTGATTTCTGAGTTTAATTTAGTAGGTCTTCATCGTTAAACAATGACGTTTGTTTTGGTGTAAGAGGCTAATTTTTTTTTATATTTTGATCAGATGAAGGTGTTATGTCATCAGTAGCAAACAGATCATCAAGGCCAAATGTTTTAACTGTAGGAATGCTAGGAGTTGGGCTTAAAGGTTTCCATATTCTTCCAGGACATGTTGGGACATTTGGAGACATTTCCTGATTGTGGATCACTTCAGGTTGAATGGCTGGTTTTGTTAATTGTAGAGGAGCTTGAGTGCCTTCATTTCCATTTTCTTCTGAAGAGTCTTCATGTTTATTTTTATGCTCATTCTTTCCTCCCTTGTCTTTATTCCCATTTTTCCAAGGTTTGTGTCCTTTACAATGAAGCCCATGTTGCCCTTGTCCTGGTCCTTCAGGCTCGAAGAGTTTTCTTTCATTCTCTTCGGTGTCAGTATTGCCAGTATTGCGTAGAGGAGTCAGGCCACTTATGCGTACACTAGGCTGGGAAATACACAGAAAATGGTAACGTAAATGTTCTGTCATATCTAATGTTGTCATATCATATCTACTTTCATTGTTTCACTAGAAAAAATTTTTTTATGACTTTATCATCAAAACAGGCCAACAGTTTATTTACCTGGTTATCATTGCGTCTGCACAAACCTCAAAAATCCTTGTATTTTGATGTTGCTTCTTGTATGATGTTTTATATGGCAGTAAAACTTTTTTCCCTATAAATCAAATTGTAAACAACAGAAAAACACTCCTGGCACACATTGTAAGTGAATGGAGCACAAGACTCTCCTGTGTGTTGGGAAGACAACCCATAAGAGAATAGGTGCTGGTCCTGAGGAGCTTCGGAGCATAAGTATAATTTTCTGTTTCTTTTCACTAACCATAAAGACACAAAGATTTGCATAGGAGCTGTATACATAATAAAATGGTAAAAATGTTTACCTTTGATTATTTGCATTAGAGAAATTTAAATTGGTTGCGTTCTTTTAACCTCTTTCTGACTCAAGGATTAGCAGAGGTGCTTTCATCTTTTTATCTCTGCCTCTTATGGGATGAGTTTTGCTTTTTTTATGGTACTATTTAAAAAAATATTTTGGAGGTAAAATTGAAAAAATAAAATGCGATTGTTCCATTGTTTTCCAGGTGTAAGTATTTAGTAAGTCATCATATGATATAAATGACATGATAACTTTATTCTGGTTATCCCAGTTTTTTATAGTTTTTGTTATGTTTTATTTCTACTAAAACTTAGAAAATTACCATTTTTGAAAATAGCTTTTTTTATACCTGTTGTTACTTTTCTATTTTATGCAGGTTGAGCTATAGTTTCTATTTCTAATATTTTCAGGTATATACAAATTTTGGATAATTTTTTATCTAATGTTCTTTGAGGGAGGCTAGGTAACAAAAAATCCGAACAAAAAAAAATACAAACAAAACACTGTTCTGTATTTTTATGTGATTTACCAGATTGGATTAAATAAGGTTTAACTTTATGTATTTAACATCAGACTCTTTACAGATAGGATAATAACAATTTTGTAAAAAAATTTTCATTGTTCTTTTTTTGCTTCAAAAATTTTATTTAAAAAACAGAATTTTAAATTGAAATACAATTGGCAACCGAGAGAGATAAATTGCAGCAGTAACATAACAATGTATTATTAAAGGAAAATATGTGGAACAATGTTCTGCACATTTACAGCTGACTTGTCACCACAATCCACTGCAATACTAGACACAGAGAAACAAAAACCATGCCTCCAAGCTTCAAACTTGAATAGTCTGACTCCAGTGACACCAGTTCATTCACTCTCACTTCCCAGCACTCGGTAGTCCCTTTTAGACCACTGTTGTTTGCAAGATCCCAGATGTATAACAGTAGTATAACAGTAGTACAGTACAGATGTATAACAGTAGTTCAAGAAAGAACACCAGTACAGATGTATAACAGTAGTTCAAGAAAGAACACCAAACAGTACAGAATCCCCTAAAAACAGAAAGAGACCCTCCCTTCCTTACCACTTAATAATAATATAGACAACAGTGCAGAGTTATAGGAACAAAAACCATGGAAATTATGATCCATTTCCAGAATGCTGAACTAGCCAATCAGATACTTCCTCATATGTTTGGTCATGAGACTGGTTTGATAATGGTCTTAGATACAAAGTCTTGTAAGATACAACATCACACATTTCAGGTCCAATTCCCTCTATCTCCAAACTGAGTAAACTGTCACATTTTTTCTGACCGTCAGAGTTATTGTCCAGGTAGAAGGTGCCAGTAACTGAGCACCTTCATAAAAGGGCGAGATAAAGTTCAGAATTAGAGCCTTGTGCTCTTTCAGGCAATCCCAAAATCCACATATTATTATGCCTGCTACAGTTTTAATGCATCCTTCACCAAGGTTTGTAAAGTTTTGACTTAACATTGCATTACACACGCCACCTCTCCACTAGCACAGGTCTCATCCTCTGTTGAGCTCCATCTCCTTTTCACCTCAAAGCCCTCTCTCTAATTTTGACAATCACATATCTTAAAAGGTTTACATCAAATTGTAGATGGTCAATTTTGGTCATTAGCAGTGCCTGACATGTGGCTATAAAAGCCATTATTATGTCAGTGTCTTGTGCCACACTCACAGAGGGAATTTCACTATGTGTCATGTTTATTTGACTCATCTTGTCCATTAGTTTCTTGTGGAGCTAGATTGCAAGTTAGCCATTTTTTTGGCCCATGCAGAAACGTTTCACCAGGAACAATGTAAACTCAACAGTAGTGGACCTAGAAAGGCTCACAAGTCTCTAGTTGCAAAAGGTTAAGTCCAAGTAATACAGTCTAATGTAGTCAGAGATGACCAACTTGTGGGGCCAAGATTGCATAATAAAATAAAATGCCCCACTGAAAGTCATTACACACTATAGCCAGCGTATTTCCTTGGCAGATAGCCTATGCCCAACAGTTGTAATCACTGACCACAAGGGCTGCACCTATTCATAGCGTTGAAAGTGTAGTGTTGTAAATGTACAAATCCCACCCAATATAGATGTTTAGAGGAGTGCCCCAGCACAATGCCAACATACAGTAGTTAACAGCTGAGATAAGCACTGTTTGCTTGGTAATGAAGCTTGTGCTGCAGTTAAAACATATGTGCCAGGTACATTATGTCTGGCGCCGAGAATAAGGGCAACACTGCTGGGCCCAGAGACACTGCTCAGTATGGCTTTCCACAGCAACAGATGGGAATGATGTGGCCCATGTCACATGCAGGCCACACCACAAGTACTATTTCCCCATCAGGCAAATTATGTTTTGAACTGCACCGTGTAGTCCTGGTCTACTGTGCAAGTCTACTACTTCTACTGAATCTTTTCCCACACATATGTACATTAATCTACCCAACTTTATTTGCTCTAAAACATGGTTCCTGCAGTTCGGATGGTATTTTCCCTTTGATAGGTTCCCTATAAGTACTCTTATGATACAAAGCAAGGCTTCTGTATTGCAGTTTATTATACCTCTGGCAGGACCTAGTGGGAATATTATGATGGCAGACCTGAGGGCTTACATTTCGCTGTCACTATAAACCAGGGCATCTGTGTAGTTAGACGGCCATTTCAGATGGTGCAGGCCCTTGTACCATCCTCGTGTTGTACATTTATGGTGCTTGTAGCTAACTACATAGTGCTAATGCTGTAAATGTACACTGATGTACAGATGTACACTGTATTATTTGGTGCACTGTTCTGTGGTCTCTATTAGTGTGCATGCTAAGGCTTTGGTTCATGGAGCAGCAGAGCTGAAGGAAGCCTTCTGTCTTTCTCTGCCATTTAGCCCATGCTTCAGACTCATTTGACTGTTCGTATCCCTCCCACCTATCCTCCAAAAGACGCTTTGCTAAGAACTCCAGGTCCTATGAGCTGATGCTTCCCACTGAAGGCACCACCCTAGGCACTGGACCTCTACTGCATTGTGGCTAACATAGCCATATGAATCACATAACACAGCTGCCTATAATAAAATACTTCAAAAATTTTGAATGCAACTGAGATGAGATGACACAAATTACACTGCTAGAATATTGCTGGTGAGCTAGCATTATATGTGAAACAAAGTTTCAGGAGCGCTTCTTTTAAATACAGTCGGCACCTTTTGAATGCATTTCTTTTATCATTGCATTCTACTCGTTTTGCTGTAACCCCCCCCCCCCCCACACACACACACACACATTTTTTAATAAGCCTTTATAAAAAAAATTGCTCTGTTTTCCTTCTGCAACCTCCATGTTTTTGCATATATGCATACTTCTTGATTGCATGCCATATATTTGCAATGACACAGGTTTAAATCCTGGGAAGAAGCAACATGTGGAGTGTGGTCCTTAACAGTTTACATGGGGGTGGGGGTCTTTAAGGATTCTACATTGAGGTTAAATAGCTTCAAGTTGCTCTTTTGGTAGTCTATCAGACAATAATTACTAAAACTGTTGGGGATATTTGCTAAGATAAGTGTTTCAGAAATCTGGCTCAGTTTGCAATCAAAATTGGCATACATGCCTTGTGCCACATTTGTTATTGGCTTTAGACACTTGGGGCAACATGTTAGAATTCGGCTTTGCCATTTTTTTGGTGTATTTTGCACCTAAAATATGCTATACGCCTAGGATATGCTATGCTATGCAAGGCATACTACACACACTATACACTCATTTAATGCGCCTTAAAACTGGTGTGGTGGCGCCTCTTTTCTGACCTTTTTTGCTTCATTAGGTGAGAGGATGGTAGCTTGGAGGAAAAGGGGCATGATTTAGTGAGAAAAGTGCATCTTCAGGCTGCAGTGTCTAAATATTAGACAGGATTAGTAAATGTACCCCATCTAAACAAGTAACGTAAGAAAAAAAAAGTATTCAAGTTTTTAAATATAAAAAAATTCAAGATTCAACTTCTCCTTTCCCAATTAACATGTTGTTGATGCATCAGTAAAAAATCTCATCCTAAATCACAATATTTATCCTGCATAGTGATTTTTTTGGTACATTTTTTCCCAACAATAAAAAACACCAAAATTTAGTATGGTACTGATTGACAAAATAAAGTTGAAAAAATAATAATCATGTAAGTTATTCCACGTGGTGAACGTCATGCTGAAGTAACTGAAAAACACAATTGCATATTTCACTTATCCATTTTTTTAGCTAATCAGTAAATTATTTGGTGCAATAAATGTACAACTAAAAAATTAGAACTTGCTTTTCAAAAAATAGCCCTCACATGGCTATGCTGATTGAAAAATAAAAATGTTACGACTTTTGAAGACGAGGAGCAAAAAAATAAATAAAATGCTGTCGCTAGCAATTTCTAGGCAGAGTTTAAAAAGTTGCAAAGCTGTCGTAGCAAAACTTTGGGTGGACTCTCAAATCTCAGAATCCAATTTACTTACCTGTGAAATTCAAATTATAGATTAGCGTAAATTTACCCATGGGGAGAGGAAGCCTTTACCACCTGGATTTATTGATAAAAGCTTGGGGTATACCCTTGCGTATTAAAACCAATGAAACGTTACAGATGTTTATCAACTAAATCACAAAGACAAAATGTTACTGGTAAATAAGATTCATGTTTGGCAAAACTTACTTATTTGGTAAAAGTATATTATTTATATAAAGCAGATCACATGATTCTTAGCTAAGCTTCCCTTTAAGAAACTAACTTGTCTACTTGCTGCCACTTACAGCAACGTCATATATCATAGACTTAAATACCGGTATCTAAATATATGGAACTAAATCTAGACACATCTAGATAGATTTATTTCATTCTCCCTCTGCAGAATATATATTTTTTAGAAGTCTTTTAAAACAATTACAAAAGAATTCAAGATGGATGTTATCTTTGAATACAACATGGTTGTATGTTGAACAAAATTTGTGTTTAAATAATAGCACCTTGTCCAATATCTTCCATAGCAGCTTATGTCTGAGCTATTTTTATTGATGAATAATGGGAAGTATGTTGTTACTCAAACACATACAAAATTAACATAATGGGAATTAAGCACTGGAAACAATGTTGAAGTAAAAAGAAAAAAAATAACATAAAATACACTTACCAAAGCTAATGGGTCACAATAAGGTATTGAATAAACATCTATTGTCTTATCTGTTGCGGTTATAATTGTTTGACAAGATAACGGAGTCTAGAATTAAGCAGAAAAGATATCAGGAAGTAGTAGTTATAAAATAATAACTTTATTTCTACAGTGCCAGGAATAGAGCCAGAAGTAAAAGTAATGAATGCCTTTGGACCCCTGCACAGAGGACAGACATGCAAATTTTCTGCAGCATAATACAGCGGCAGCAATGTGAATGAGATTTTAAGAAATCTCTTTTACATGCTGCAGAAAAAAACTGCACAGAAATTGACCTGAAGTGCAGTTTTTAAATTAGTGGACACACTGATTTGTTGCACGGTTTTCACCATTGACTGCAATCAGGGCCGTCTTGACAGCACTATGGGCCCTTGGGCATAGCTGTGTACTGAGTCCCCCCCCCCCCAAAAAAAAACAAAAAACAAACAAAAAAAAACAACAGCTACTCACAGAAATATATACATTATTGCTAAAAAATGTATGACCTACAACATATACCAGCTCAGGTCAGCATTACTGACAGAGACTACAGAACTGATCCAATATAGAAGCAAAATAACCCCTGACAGCAAGGGACTCACAGGAGACGTCCTGTCTGATCAGTTGTTCTCTGAATCGTTCTTCCTTTTCCTCTCCTTCCGTCCAGACCGCCATGATGACTTCTCCCACCGCAACTTGTCCCTGCAGAATGTAACGCACAAACATCTTAGAATCCTCTCTTTATCAGAACTTTGTTACCGATTCCTACCTCTGTTATGGGCACCCCCATTAAGCAAATAGGTAGGTTTACAGGCCCATCGTAGGTAGATATGCTGCCCCGGTAGGTAGGTTTATAGCCCCCTGTAGATTGTAGGCCCCCCTGTATTATTCCGCCATAGATTGTAGGCCCCCCTGTATTATCCCCTCATAGATAGGGCCAATAATGAGCCAGGTAGGGCCAGTAATTATCAGGTAGGGCCAGTAATTAGCCAGGTAGGGCTAGTGCCAGTAATTATCAGGTAGGGCCAGTAATTAGCTAGGTAGGGCCAGTAATTATCAGGTAGGGCCAGTAATTAGCCATGTAGGGCCAGTGCCAGTAATTATCAGGTAGGGCCAGTAATTATCAGGTAGGGCCAGTGCCAGTAATTATCAGGTAGGGCCAGTAATTATCAGGTAGGGCCAGTGCCAGTAATTATCAGGTAGGGCCAGTAATTATCAGGTAGGGCCAGTGCCAGTAATTATCAGGTAGGGCCAGTAATTATCAGGTAGGGCCAGTGCCAGTAATTATCAGGTAAGGCCAGTTATTATCAGGTAGGGCCAGTAATATAGTTTAAAAAACAAAAATTACTCACCTGTATTACGTTACCTGATCTATCTACCATCTAAAGTAATTATCAGGTAGGGCCAGTAATTATCAGGTAGGGCCAGTAATTAGTTTAAAAAAAAAAAAAATACTCACCTGTTGTCTTTACCTGATCTTCTCCTTCTCCGGAGCAAGCGGCTGCGCTCACAGCCTAGTGCGGGCTGGTAAGCAGGCAGCGTGCTGATGTCATCACATCGCGCTGCCTGCACCGTGGCCTCCAGGGTCCTGAAGGGCCGGGATCAGATGATCCTGGCTGTTCTGCCTCAGTCGCTGCCTGCACCACGTGGTGCAGGCGGCGGCCGTGATCGCTGCATGGCTGGGTCTGTGACCCAGCCATGTAACCGTGTGGCGAGGGGGGCCAGCGTGGCCCGGACCCTGGCGGCCCACCGGGCTGGGCCTGGCTGTCGCTCCACTGAGCAGGGTAGGCGGTAGCCCGGGAGGGCCCCCTGGGCTGATGGGGCCTATGGGCAACCGCCTACCCTGCCCAATGGAAGAGACGGGCATGACTGCAATGGGGAAGTCCCTTATGTCCCAACAGCAGCTTAAACCAATGTTGTATTTCTGCCCCTGCGAACTGGTAGGACAGATTGTGCTTTTAATCAAGACAAAAATGTCCATTAATTAGCTAGTTAACTAGGTGCTGCTCCTAGAAATACCTGGCATGCAGTGTTTTTTCTGTCCCATGCTGAGTATTGACAGTTGGTGTTAGTGTGCTGCTTCTGTTCCTTCCCTTTAGGCAAGAGAAACAATGTTTGGTCTGCACATCCAAAAAGTTTTTTTGAAAAAATGAGCACAGCGCACGTTGGTGTGGCAGTAAAATGCAAACGCAATCCAGTATCAGCAGCACATTACTAGCACTAAAAAATAGTCAAAAAGAACATAGGAACTATTGGAAAAGCATTTCTGCTACTTTGAATACTTGAAAAATTTGAGGTTCTTAGTGTACATTTTTGATCAAAACTGTAATAAGCCCATTGTTGATTGGCGGTGGGCTTATTTTTGATCAAAAATGTACACTAAGAACCTCAAATTTTTCAAGTATTCAAAGTAGCAGAAATGCTTTTCCAATAATTCCTATGTTCTTTTTGACTATTTTTTAGTGCTAGTAAAGTGCTGCTGCTATTGGATTGTGTCCTTCCCTATAGGCAGTCATTCTAAGCTATGGAGAAATATTGACCAATAATATTCAAAGGCGGGACAGTTCAAAATACAGTAAAAAGGCAGAAACGAGCCGATTGGTTGAAGCGGCGGGGGCTCGTCCAGCTTAGCTAATCAGAGCGCGAGCTACTTTCTCATAGAGTTCTATGGGGAAAAGAAATTCCGAGCGAGCTCTGTGATTGGCTAAGTTAAAAGAGGCGCGGTTATTTGAACCAATGGGTGAGCGAGCGACGCTCCTATGGGTTTTCTAATGCAATCTGAAATAAAACTGTACATGGCCGAAATCAAATGATAATTCTCTCTATTGCAATTCCTTATGTAGCGCCGGTCTCGGGATTTAATTGATTTATGTTTATAGAAGGTTTACTCTTTTTCTGAGAATATTTTACACCTAATAAAAATGATTTTTTTATTCATACTCCATGCCGCACGGCGCTGAGAGCCGAGATTGCATTGCGCCGATCTCTCCATAGACTACAATGGGACAAGTAGCTCGCGTTCTGATTGGCCGAGATAGCCAAGCTCCCGCTAGCTCAACCAATCAGCTCTATTCTGCATTTTTACTGTATTTTGAACTGTCCCACCTTTGAATTTGATTGGTCAATAGTTCTCCATAGGTTTTAATGGGTCTCTGTCGCTCCTATTCTGATTGGTCAATAGTTCTCCATAGGATATAATGGGTCTCTGTCGCTCCTATTCTGATTGGCTGGGATAGCCAAGCCCCCGCTAGCTTAACCAATCAGCTCTTTTCTGCATTTTTACTGTATTTTGAACTATCCCGCCTTTGATTTTGATTGGTTCAAACTTCTCCATAGGCTATAATGGGTCTTTGTCGCTCCTATTCTGATTGGCCGAGATAGCCAAGCCCCCGCTAGCTCAGCCAATCAGCTCTTTTCTGCATTTTTACTGTATTTTGAACTGTCCCGCCTTTGATTCTGATTGGTCAATAGTTCTCCATAGGTTTTAATGGTTCACTGTCGCTCCTATTCTGATTGGCCGGTTTCTGCCGACCAATGAGAATAGCTTTCAGAATTTGAATTACGGTATTTCCCGGCAATTTCCAATATCCTAATTCTTGAATTAGGATATTTGGAAAGTGATTTTGTTTTATGTATTTTTTATTTTTGAGGTTTGAGCTCTTTTCTGAGAATGTTTTCCGCCTTTATAAAGGCGATTTTTGATTCATACTCCGCACCGACATGTGGAATGATTTCTCGCTGTTTTCCAGCCTGTCTCGCATCGGAACAGATTTTCGGCGCAGCCCCGGACTGCCCCTCAGTCCCCGCACTGCACCCCACACACTGGCGAGGCGCGGTTGACTTTTCCCCGCATGTATGAGTGAGCTACCTCCAGCGGTGAATCATAGGCGCAGCGCCGCACTGTGCCAAAGTCCCGCACTGCGGCTAACACACTGGCGAGGCGCGGCGGACTTTACATAGTATGTATGAGCGTGCCCCGGCCCCGACATAAATTAGGCACAGATTTCACCGGAAAACTGGCAGAAAAGCGCGCCCCGACCCGGCGAGCTTCATACATGTCGCCCAAAGTGTGTAGTGGGTACTTTTTCTGGGATAATACCTTTTTCCA
Organism: Phyllomedusa bahiana; assembly: GCA_025379985.1. NCBI lineage: Eukaryota > Metazoa > Chordata > Amphibia > Anura > Hylidae > Phyllomedusa > Phyllomedusa bahiana. The sequence goes on along the minus strand of JAODAL010004359.1, from coordinate 71,020 downwards.
CTTCTATTTTAGCGGGTACTATATGTGTGGCACTAATTTTACAATACAAGGGCTCTGTTCAATGGGTAAAAAGGACAGAAAGTTGGAGATCTTGGATGTGATGGAAAGCCAAAGATATCTGGACGGCAAACTACAGAAATGCGTTGTGGTCATCATAGCAGTGTTTTCTGTTTGGTCACTGTATGGTATTTGTGGTAGTTCTACCCGCATGGTGGCCAGGTGGTTAGTACAATTGCCTTGTAGCACTAGAGTCCTAGGTTTAAATACCATTAAGGACAACATCTGCAAGGAGTTTGTATGTTCTCCTCATGTTTGTGTGGGTTTCCCTTCGGGTGATCTAGCTTTCCCCAAACTCCAAAATGTTACGGATAGGTTATACTGGAATTTAGACTGTGAATCCCAGGGATGGGGACCAATGTGAATAATGACATCTCTGTACAGATTGTGGACTGTAATGGCGCTATCTAAATGAATCAAATGAATAAATTAAAAAATGCATCATTGTGTGGAGGTCTTTGTGGTGACTGAATTATTCTGTAGTTACTTATACTAGTGTATACTAGTTAAACTGCTAAATATAGATTATATATACACTAATGTTTATGATGGGACAACTTATTTAAGGGCATGACTGATGCATCTATGCTTACAGTTCTCAGGCTGGCGGCATCTAAAGTAAATGGTGTACAGGGTCTCTCTCCAGTTATGTATTCTCCCCTCTCACATCATGTAGTTTCACACAAAGGGCGACATGTATGAATGGGGCTGTGCCTCAAGTCTGGCGTCTTTTTAGCCAAAAAGCCCCGTTTGCTTTATTTTTTATCAGGTGCACTCCAATATCATGCGCATTACAGAGCACCCGCAGCACTTTGTAATGTGCCTGAGATCGGGGGGCATGCTGGAGGCGTGTTGCACTACAACCGTACAAAGCTACACATTTAGGAGTTTTGAACGTCAAATCCAGGCGCATTACTGCTGGGACAGATAGATCACTTTAAAAGTGGTTTACCTGAGCCAGAAGTGTCGCTTTGTAGCTAGAAAGCGCTAAATCTATGACCCGCAGTAGAACAGATTCATAGATTCAGGCACATTCTACACTATTAATGCACTCCAAAAAAATAGCGCTTGGGTACCAAAAATCATACATGTCACCCAAAGTGAGAAAAACTGCAGCTGCATACGCCTACTCCTCCCCTTACTATTTTCTGTTTCCTTTCAGACATAATTTATAAGGTAATTATTAGTGTTGAGCGATTATTATCGACAAAGTTGAAATCGGCAAGGTTTTTATGGTGATCGAAATTTTTAGATCATGCGATAATTAAGGCTAAAATCTGAGCATCATCTATTAAGATCGCGCCATTTTCGACGCTTCCTCTAATTTTGACGGCCAGCAAATCAGATTACAGAATAGAGCAGGGTGAGACGTCATGACTGGGATGTGTATGGTTGCGATTGGCTGGAAAAATCACATGACCTCGTTTTACATAGAACAGCGTTTCCTGTTCAGCCTCAGTGTCTCTCAGCGTCTCAGAGCAGAAGGACGTGCGCTCTGCCTGTGTCCAAACAGCTCAGCGAAATTATTATATTTCTTCACAGAGAAACCTCTACTATTAGCTGTGATCCTTCCAATTTAGTTAGATTAGAGATTGGAAGATTTTATGTAGTTAGGTAGAGAATTTTAAAGGAGCATCTACCGCTGTAAAGTCACGAGGGGAGCAGGGGGGGGGGGCCCGCGGGCGAACATAGACAAGCTCTATAAAGAACACTCAAGACGCTTGAGAAAGAGAGGAGGAGCCTCTTGAAACATCGCGCGCCTGCGCCCTTTGCCCGCCTGTCCAACTGAATGCTCCAGACGTGATCTCCGAGAAGTGAGAGGAGACGTTATACTATGCATCTGCAAGATTGAATGGCATCTACGAATAAGTGGACTGACGGATCGCAACGTTTACTATTGCTAAGCGCAAGTAACTTGTTTTTCTCATGTTTTAGCTGTTTGGCTATACTTGTTTGAATAATAAACCGTATATATTTATAATGAAGCATCACTCAGTATATGCAATTGAGTCTCAGGGAGCCGCAGAACTCCACAAACCGAGTGATTAACGATGCCGGTGTAATCCACGTAAGCTACCAGTATATAATATTAGCTCTGTGGATCACATTTATATTAATCAGTTCTATGGGTCAGATATATAATGCTGCTGTATTAATGAGCTGTGTGTTAGCTCTGTGGGTCAGCACAGAGCTGACCATCAGTCTGCACTTGTTATACTGGCCCCTAGACATGTACAGCATTTTACAATCATGATGAAATATACCCCACAGCCTCTCTGTAAATACCTCATGGCAGCTCTGCAGGGTTCATCACACTATCGAGCAGGAGGAGGTGGAGAAGGAGGGGGGTGAGGGAGGAGGAGTTCAGAGCCCCGAAGCTTTCTGCAGCCTTTCTCCTCCTCCAGCTCTACACACAGACGCTGCAGCCACTGAATACACTGACTGCTCTCCCCCCTCCCCCCTCCTCCCGATGCCCGTGCAGAGTGCAGCATCACAGGGGGCCGCGGAGCCTCTGAGAACAGTAGCGCCGCATCATTGGTAAATAGATCCAACAATGCGGCACTACTACAGTGAGTGAGAGCAGGCCGGCTGAGCAGTGAAAGACTCGGGGCAGCAGGCAGTTCATTCGGGGCACGAGCCCTGGATAATCTGCCTAGCGACGCCCCTGTCTGTGGGTCAGACAGGTTTAAGGGTCATGCTGCGGTCGAGGACAGGGTTTGTCAATGTCCAGTTCAACTAAAATGGTGGTTCAAAGACTCCTTTTTCCGGCACTTTTTAATCTGGGGGTCAGACAGGTTTAATGGTCATGCTGCGGCCCAGGACAGGGTTTGTCAATGTCCAGTTCAACTAAAATGGTGGTTCAAAGTCTACTTTCTTCCGGCACTTTTTAATCTGTGGGTCATGCAGGTTTTTAGGGTCATGCTGCGTTCCAGGACAGGGATATTCAATGTCCAGTTCAAGTAAAATGATGGTTCAAATCATACTGCCTTCTGGCACTTTTCAATTTGTGGGTGATGCAGGTTTAAGGGTCAGGCTGTGGTACAAGACAGGGATAGTGAATGGTGTGTGACTTTTTTTCTGTGGCTTTTATAGCCTAAGTGTTGTGCCTAAGATGTAGCAGGTATCCATTTGACTGTTGTGGATGTTAATTTCAGCTTCTCCAGCCTTGTTTGGGTGTAATAATGAAGGTGTTGTTGCTCTCCCATAGACTTTAATGGTCATCGGAGATGATCGATTATCGAAAAACCTTATCGATGGTGGCCGACTATCGACTATCGCCCAATGTCGATAGCCAACATAATCGCTCAACACTAGTAATTATGTTTAGGAGGTATGTTTAAATCTATGTCTAATTTATCAAAACAGTATTTTCTGTGAGCCACTCTGTAATAGCTAACCATTGTCATTAAAGTATTTATATACATGAATACATGTAAATGTATAGGTTAACTTACACTATCATGGTTGACCTCACATTCATATCCCAAAATGGAATAGTGGGGCCTGGAACAGTTGGTTGGTTTCATTTCAAAAGATATGTGATATGACTCGCTCTGAAAACCCTACAAAGTAATAAATAAATAAATAAATAAATAAATAAATAAATAAATAAATACATATATAATCATATTAATGTGTTTACAATTAGCAGTTATTTCAATTCAACTACATCAAGTATAGCTATACACACCAAACATGACATATAAGTTTTTTTTTAAATTTTTCATGTCATTATCTATATTAACACCTTAACGCCACAGTAACTTTTTTTATAACTTTTTTTATTAAGAGAGCCATATGTGAGCTGTCGTAATGGTACATAATGGTATAATTTGTAAAGTGCTGCGGAATATGTTGGCGCTATAGAAATAAAGATTATTATTACTGTATTAATGGTACTATTTAATGTACCAGATAAGATATTTAAAACAAAAAAATGTTTCTTGCTTTTCCTTTTTATAGAGTTTACCTTGACATATTAACGTAAGTTTGAAGGTAGTATACTGGCCATACCAAATTTATGTATTTCATTATATTTTACCTGTTAAAAATAGAAAAAACCTCTATTAAAAATAATATTGTTTGGCATTGCCATTTTTTTGACCAATAACTTTATTTTTTTATTCCAATCTGTTCGGATAGTGAGGAAACTAAAAAAAACTGTTCTGGCATTGTTTTTTTGATGTTCACTGTTCACATTAAAGAATAAAAGTTATATTTTAATAAATCAGACTTTTACAGATGTGGCAATGCCAGATATGCTTCCTTTTTTGTATTTTATATATGATTTTACTTGTATAATTTACTGCAGCACTAAAATACTACTGTAGCAGTAGATTATACATGTTGCATAGTTTAGGGTCTAATCAGGGGTGCCAATGAGGCAGTACAGGCAGTATTCCTGTCAGGGGCCTTAATCAAAAAGGGGTCCACTAATGTGTTAAAAAATAAGAACTAGTAATGGTTGAGGGCCCCATTTGATTTGGCTGTACTGTATGGGCCCTGGAATGGTTAATAGATGACTGATGGCAGCCCTGAGTCTAATAGATGAAACAAGATGGCAGGGCTGTGTGCCTTCATTAGGCCTGTAGTTATCATGAAGACCAAATGGCACTCCATGATCACATCATGGTGTGATCAGGCAGTGTAAAGGGACACTGCACCACTAGATGCCATGGTAACATTGACTCAGCATTTAAATGATTTAACAGCCAAGATTAGGGTTAACTCTAAACCCAGGCGCTGATGGTGGGTGCTGGCTGTTACAGCTCTGGAGCCTACTGCATACTCACTTCCTGACATTATGATATACTGGACATGCATGCACATAAAATGTTGGAAGGGGTTAATAAATGTCTCCAGTTTTTACTTTGGCTATTGAGCTTCATAATAGGCTGTCTCTTCCTCTACTGTAGAGATCACTTCTCAGAAGTCTCCTCATTGTTGTCACAGGCAGGATTACCATAAGACATAAACTCTACCACCTTGATTAGGTTATGGTCATAAATCACAGCGTGCAGAATGGACTTTCGCAAAGAACCCTTTTTTTAACACATGACTGACCCAACAGGATTGATTTTTACAGCACAATGCTTACTTACAGACTGCTAAAGGGGTTTTCTTACAACAATGATTAGCTTTCAACATGTAAGGACAGGTAAAAAAAAACTTTTACTACAGTGCCTTGCAAAAGTATTCGGCCTCCTTGATCTTTTCAACCTTTTGCCACATTTCAGGCTTCAAACATAAAGATATACAATTTTAATTTTTTTGTGAAGAATCAACAACAAGTGGGACACAATTGTGAAGTGGAACGAAATTTATTGGATATTTTAAACTTTTGTAAAAAATAAAAAACTGAAAAGTGGGGTGTGCAATATTATTCGGCCCCCTTAAGTTAATACTTTGTAGCGCCACCTTTTGCTGCGATTACAGCTGCAAGTCGCTTGGGATATGTCTCTATCAGTTTTGCACATCGAGAGACTGAAATTCTTGCCCATTCTTCCTTGGCGCACAGCTGGAGCTCAGTGAGGTTGGATGGAGAACGTTTGTGAACAGCAGTTTTCAGCTCTTTCCACAGATTCTCGATTGGATTCAGGTCTGGACTGTGACTTGGCCATTCTAACACCTGGATACGTTTATTTGTGAACCTTCCATTGTAGATTTTGCTTTATGTTTGGGATCATTGTCTTGTTGGAAGATAAATCTCCATCCCAGTCTCAGGTCTTTTGCAGACTCCAACAGGTTTTCTTCCAGAATGGTCCTGTATTTGGCTCCATCCATCTTCCCATCAATTTTAACCATCTTCCCTGTCCCTGCTGAAGAAAAGCAGGCCCAAACCATGATGCTGCCACCACCATGTTTGACAGTGGGGATGGTGTGTTCAGGGTGATGAGCTGTGTTGCTTTTACGCCAAACATATCGTTTTGCATTGTGGCCAAAAAGTTGGATTTTGGTTTCATCTGACCAGAGCACCTTCTTCCACATGTTTGGTGTCTCCCAGGTGGCTTGTGGCAAACTTTAAACGAGACTTTTTATGGATGTCTTTGAGAAATGGCTTTCTTCTTGCCACTCTTCCATAAAGGCCAGATTTGTGCAGTGTACGACTGATTGTTGTCCTATGGACAGACTCTCCCACCTCAGCTGTAGATCTCTGCAGTTCATCCAGAGTGATCATGGGTCTCTTGGCTGCATCTCTGATCAGTCTTCTCCTTGTTTGAGATGAAAGTTTAGAGGGACGGCCGGGTCTTGGTAGATTTGCAGTGGTCTGATACTCCTTCCATTTCAATATGATCGCTTGCACAGTGCTCCTTGGGATGTTTAAAGTTTGGGAAATCTTTTTGTATCCAAATCTGGCTTTAAACTTCTCCACAACAGTATCACGGACCTGCCTGGTGTGTTCCTTGGTCTTCATGATGCTCTCTGCGCTTTAAACAGAACCCTGAGACTACCACAGAGCAGGTGCATTTATACGGAGACTTGACTACACACAGGTGGATTATATTTATCATTATCAGTCATTTAGGACAACATTGGATCATTCAGAGATCCTCACTGAACTTCTGGAGTGAGTTTGCTGCACTGAAAGTAAAGGGGCTGAATAATATTGCACGCCCCACTTTTCAGTTATTTTTTTACAAAAGTTTAAAATATCCAATAAATTTCATTCCACTTCACAATTGTGTCCCACTTGTTGTTGATTCCTCACAAAAAAAATTAAAATTTTATATCTTTATGTTTGAAGCCTGAAATGTGGCAAAAGGTTGAAAAGTTCAAGGGGGGCCGAACACATTGCTCAGAGATAAGGACAGGTGTCTCTAGGTTCTGTCCATATATACCTTCCTGATTAAACAAAGAGCAGTGAGTGATGGCACCATAGACGGATGGAGCAGAGTCTTTATCTTTAACAAGAATAGACTATTTTTCACTTTTTGGAGGTCCTTCAGCTTTGTTTCCTACAGATTAAATCTCCCGCAGTCATCTCACTGTAACAGACTCCGATAGGAATTGCAGAGCTGATATGCTAATCACTGCTATAAAGCCACCCACAGTCTGACCAGTAAGGAAGTCTGAAGCTGCTTGTGATTCTGTGAAACAGCATGGTGAGACAACCCCTTTAAAAGAATTACCACAAAGTAAAAACCCCCGCGAGCTGGCCATGCATGTGCATGAAGAGTGTGGCGCTTGTTGCCGTCTTCTCCATTCACTTCTGTGGGAGCTGTTGAACATAGCTGAGCGCACACACTTGGCTATCTTCAGAAGCATAGAAGTGAATGACGGCAGCAAGCCTCACATGCATGGCCGGCACACAACTAGCTTAGAGCCAGCGCTGGGGTTTTTAAGTTGTGGTAAAACCCTTTCAGGGAACACTCCACACTGGAGTTTTAATTGTCAGCAAGAATTGTACTGCATGCTTATTTCAAACATAGACTTACTGATGCTCCACACTGGCTTAGACATAGATAGAAAATAAAAAATCACCATTTGGTCTTGAATGGACATGGTCAGATGTCTGTCTCTCTTGTCCATAATACAATTTTGAAAGTCAATATAGTATGAACCTGCTGTATAGCCTAAAGAAGGGTAACTCATTTTATAATATAATGATATACAGTAGAAACAAGAAGTTTACATACACAATATAAAAGACACATATGCATGTTTTTCTCACTATCTGACATGAATCAGAATAAACCTTACCCGTTTTAGGTCAATTAGGTTTATCAAAATTATTTAAATTTGCCAAATGCCAGAATAATGATAGAGAGAATTTTTTAAGGCATTTTTATTACTTTGAGTCAAAAGTTTACATACACTAGGATTACTATACCTTTTAACAATTTGGGACAGCTCATATGATGATGTCATGTCTTTGGACGCTTCTAAAAGGTTTATTGGTGATATCTGAGTTAATTAGAGACACCCCTGTGGATGTATTTTATTGCACATGAGAAACACACTGCTTCTGTTTGTAACTACATGGGAAAGTCTAAAGAAATCAGCCAATGTATCAGGAAGAGAATTGTGGACTGTGCACAAGTCTGGTTCATCCTTGGGTGCAATTTCCAGATACCTGAAGGTGCCTCGTTCATCTGTACAGACAAGATGGGAATGCCGCTCTGGATGGAGACAGGTTCTGTGTCTCAGAGATGAATATGCTTTGTTCCAACATGTACATATCAACCCAAGAACAAAAGCAAAGGACCTTGTGAAGATGCTGGCGGAAGCTGGTACGATTGTGTCATTACATACAGTTAAACAAGTGCTGTATCAACATGGGCTGAAAGGCAACTCTGCCAGGAAGAACCCATTACTCCAAAAGAAACATAAAAAACCAGAATAATGTTTGCAAATGCACACAGGAACAAAGACCTACATTTTTGGAGACATGTCCTGTGGTCTGATGAAACTAAAATTGAACTGTTTGGCCATAATGACCATCATTATGTTTGGAGCCAGGAAGTTGGGTGGAAATGGCTCTTCCAAATAGACAATGACCTGAAGCATACTGCCAAACTGGTTACAAAGTGGCTGAAGTATAACCACATCAATGTTTTGGAATGGCCATCTAGAAAATGGCGTCAAAAGTGTTTTTGGCGCAAAATAGACCACAAAACAGGCGTTTGCGTATTGGGACATGTGTCTTTTATATAGTATATGTAAACCTCTGGTTTCAACTGTATATAATTATATGATATAATGACCAAGATCTAACTGATTCGGTGTCTATTTACACTTTAATAAATGAATTTATACAAATTAAATCTTATCTGGAGAGTGAAGTTTTATGTGTTTATTTTTGGTGGCAGCCCTTGGTCCCTTAGAATGTACATCCACCAGTCTTAATATATCACTATGGAGTTGTCCCGCCTGTTAAAACTATTGATTTATATGTGGAGACAATAGCCTAATGATGGGCACCACTTAGGCTCAAAACAGAAGAGGACTATTTATAAAACGTATGGTAACACAAAAAAGATAAAATGGTGCACAAGTAGTGTGAGACAAAAATACAAAGATAATATACTTTGTTGTGATTTGGACATGACATGATTAAAAACTAAAGAGTCCACACAAAGGAATCTGTAATTCATAGGAAGGAATGTCCCCATGATATTACATTCTGAATATTTTTGGGTATCTATTGCATGCGGATATTATGGCTCTGTCAGGTTTAGTAGGTTTGAATAACTCATTATGGTGATATCCCTTCCTATGAATCACAGATTCCTTTGTGTGGATTCTTTAGTTGTTTTTAACTCTGTCATGTCCAGATTCCAATAAGGTATATTATCTGTGTATTTTTTCCCTCACACTATTTGTGTACCATTTTTTCCTTTTTTTGTGTTACTATACAGTACATAGATAGAAGTCATTAACTGAGGATATCCTTTGACATCCATATGTTATTATAGAGCATATGGAAAGGGAACTTGAAGATAACTACTATATATCTGCACTGACCGTTTTTGAAGCAGATTTAACGTAGGAAACATCATAAAGTTCTGAGTAGTGGCTGTTGAAGTTGTATTCGCCCTTGACTTTTCTTAATAATGCCAGCAGCTTCGGGTTCTTGGGATCCACCTTCACTGGGCAATTAATACAGACGCCTGGGGATAAAAGAACACATGAATGCACTCAGAATATTATTTTACAAGGAATCAGATGAGGTAGCACAGCATTATATTCAACATCCTTGTACCACATGACGGGAGATTTTGGTGCTTTTAAAAATGCACTTTTAGGGTGATTGCTTCTATCTGGATTAAAATAGGGCTGGATGAAATTAGAACTTTCATGGACTTTATTTGGAATGTATTTTGCAGTATGGACATACTATACATTTTAATATCCAGCCTGATTTCATAAGGAATGCAAAAAGTATTAAATGTTAAAGACATTAAGAAATTTACAAAAGTAAATTTACAAAATTTACTACAAAAGTATTTTCAAATGTTTCTTTGGCATCTACGTGTAGATGGCACCAACATGAGCAGCACAATTCAATAGCTAAACAGACAGGGGGTGCTCCAAAATGGCATTGGAGACACTGCCTATAGATAAGAAACATACATATGCAACCTCCTCCTCCTCACAACGGTTGAAGTCATGGCTCATGCACTGTGATATGAAACATTTCTACTGCCCCCATACAGTATATACCTTAAAGGTAGTACCAGACTAAGTATGGTTTCCGCTGCAGTCTCTTACCATTTTTTGATTTGCACTCTATGAAAGGAGGTTGAAAGATGCCATTTGGAGACACTTTTACCTGAGCAGTGCATGGAATCGATTCCTGGTGAAAAAAAGGGTCTTGTTATAGTCCTTTTACATGTGATGATTAATATATTTCTAAGCAGCAGATCAGCATTGTTGGGATTCATCACAATAGGCAAATAATAGAACTAATAAAACTAACTAATATAGATATCTGGGGATAAAAACATTCCCACTGTGAATACACAAATATAGTCTCTCATAGATGACAATTTATCTTTCACACATAAAATAATCATTATCTTGTGTGAAATTTTAAAATACATATATTGGTTCACATCTATTATGTTGACAGAATTATATTTCTGAAATACTGGTGTACATGCTTTATACCACACTTAGGCTATGTTCACACAGCTTATTTTGGGACGTATCTCGCCCTGTATGTCGCGCAGTACAGCGCAAAATACGGGGCGAGATACATCCCAGTCATTACGTTAATCCACAGTTTTCATAGAGAACTCTGGATTACGTCTCCTCTCCCCGCTCGCACAATATGGCGTGCGGGGAGAGAAGTGACATGTCAATTATTCACAGCGTATTCGCGCCGGAATAATGAATGTCTATGGGGCCGGTGGGCTGCCGGCCCCCCCGCCCCTGTACACACGGCTTAATTGCGGGGCCAAATACGTCCCGCAATTACGCTGTGTGAACATAGCCTTAGGGAGACATGTATGAAGCAAGGTGCATCAAAGTGAATTGTTGAGTCTCGTTTTCAGTGTATAATGCGCCCGAATGTATGAAATTGCTTTTTGCGCTTAATGCGATTAACATGTATAAAGGCTATAGACAGGCTGGAAATAAGAGAAAAGTCATAAGAATAGCATGTCAGTGAATAGAAACTATAGTACTGATCCTGCTTGGTGGACCACAGGTCCCAGGAAGACCTGTGCTGTGCTGGTTTTTGCTGTATGTAGAATAAAGGGTGAGAGCAGCAAAAATACATTTCAAATTTAATGTAGTAAAAATAAAAAAAATGTCAAATATGAACAACAACATCAATGGGTCATTTAATGTAAAATTAGTTTTAGATTCTATTAAATTTAAATACATTTTATAGGAGATTTTTATATTTTTGGGATATATATTTTTATATGATAACATTTTTTACTAAATTTAAATAATTTAATTTTATATAGTTTGATAATTATCAGAAATTACTTTTTATTAATTTACTGGTGTAAGTTGAGAAATAAGGGACATTTTTTGCCCTGATGGCAAATCTAGCTCCACTTCGACTCCTCAGGCTCAGGCAGACCATATTAAAATAGAGCAGTAATGCGCCTAGTTTTGCTGAACCACATCTAATATTACGAGTGTGGTGCGACACCCCCAAAACGCCCCCTCATGTTAGGCGCATTAGAAAGTGTTGAGTCTTACAAACAATGCACCTAACACATTCATTAGGTGCATTAGACATAGTAGCCGGCTCACTTAGTCGCATTTTAAGCCAGAAAAGGGTGAAAACCCGACCATACATGTCTCCCTTATTATGTGTTTTAGACTATTTTGAGTCACTTCTGCACCATGTCCAACAAAGAGTGTGATTTTGTCTAAAGGGGGCGTGGGTTGGCATGGACGCCATCGTCAAAAAATGGCTGCACCAAGCCCACTAATAACTGGTATACACTTAGACTGGAAAGTTTATATATTTGATAAATCTAGAGTTTAAGTTTACACTGTCTTCGACAGTGTTAATAAATCTGTCCCAGTGGATTTGACATGGTAGGACTACCATGTCACCTATGTAATTAGTGGCTACCATCCCCACTTTTTTGGTGCCCTGATGAACCAGTCCATCTATGGGGAAACGTGTTGGGACGTTACATCATAGGACATGGCACTTTTTTGAATTTCCCATTATCTTGGGATACGCTTTAGTCTTTTCTGGTATTGGACCCATATTGAGAGTATTGTAGGGCAAGCCACCGATAGGCGGGGTCGTCCCTTTCTGGACTGGTGCTCCTCCTTGGACAGGATTATAGTAGGGTATTTGCTAAACCTATTGGAGTCCTAATAAGTTGTTTACAGGTATTTTTTAGAGGGAATATACTACTAACAAGAGGACCTCAGAGTTGTGATTGTTTCACTTCTATATTGATCAAGCTTTCCTCCCATATTTTCTTTAAAGCTATATATACTATTCTTGATAATACCTGTGGATGTGTGAATATAATATTGGTCCATAGTCCTATGTGTCAATGTTAAATATATTTGGGTGACATATGCCATTATTTAAATGATATATTTTAATGCATATCAATAAAGTTTAGAAAGTATTACTAGGGAATTTATTCTGTGAGCTCCCACTGGATTTTATGATTAAACTACATTTTAAGCATATCAAATTAATGATGGCACAAAAATGTTTTAAAGATTTTGGGTGCGGCTGTACAAGTAGTTGTTCGTCCTTTTAGCCCCAAAACTGGCGCAGCCCCGTTCGCTATATTTTTAATCAGCCGCACTCCAGTATTAGGCGTATTACAGAGCGCCCGTGGCACTTTATAATGTGCCTGAGATCCGGGGGGTGCTGGAGGCATCGCACTACAACTGTGGTATTCTACACATTTATGTCTTTAGTATGGCAAATCCAGGGACATTACTGCTGGAACAGGTAGAGCACTTTAGAAGTGGCTTAGCTGAGCCTGAATTGTCGCTTCGTAGCTAGAAAGTGCTAAATCTATGACCTGCAGTAGAACAGGTTCATAGATTCAGGCACATTCTACACTACTAATGCGAGCAAAAAAATGGCGCCTGGGCACCAAAAATCATACATGTCGCCCTTTCTGTCTAGGATTGTTTGCCATTCCTTATATATACTTCTGAGACCAGCACTTACGTCGAGAAAAGGGGTCATGCTGGTGCCAGAGGTATCCAGAGATGGAAACCTACTTTGTATATGCCATAGATGTCTAAGATGGGAATACTCTCTTAATGACAAGAGACTTATTTCCCATTCATCTCTTTGAATATTGTATCATATTTATCGCTATATTTTGGTGTGATTATTTGTTATATTTTAATAAAGCCAGTGTCATTTATCTACTCAGGCTCTATGTAGGGTTTAATGCCAAGTAGGAAAGAAAGAGTGTAGTTGGCCAAACTTTGGATATTGCTTTCACTCAAGTATGGAAAACCTTTGTTCTGCCAAGGGCGGTTTGAATATTTATAACATCATTCATGGGCTGAAAGTTCCAAACAGTGCAGTCAGCTCACCTCTCATATAAATAGCAACTTCCAGAGTGCACAGAGGGACTGGAGATGTCCCTAGCAGGTATCCATAGAAAAAGGCAACTTTATCCAGCGACATCGGGATAAAGGTAAAATAATCCAACTTTTATTAAATATGATTAAAAAGATAAATCCTAAACAAAAAATAGACAGAAAAACGATGCGAACGCTAACGCGTTTCGGAAGACATGCTTCCTTAATCATAGCACGAGAAAAGGGGTCATGGGGGTGCCAGAGGTATCCAGAGATGGAAACCTACTTTGTATATGCCATAGATGTCTAAGATGGGAATACTCTTTTTTTAAACATAGAAATTTTTATTGAAATGTTTCCATAGCAGAGTTAAAGCAAAAACATTGTCAGATAACTACATTTCAGCTATGTGGTAAAACATAGGAACAAGGAGTGGAGGGGAAGAAGGGTAACATAACTGGCCATGTCATCAAAACAAAGCGAGCAAGTAATAGTGCATACAGATTATATGAGCATGAATGAACAATCAGACTGTGTTTTCAATAATCAGTTGTAAAATTTCATATGCAACTGAAGGGTTTACAAAATTACCTCGACATCAAGGCAAAGGGCCCAAATTTTTGACAAAACTTAAAAGACATCAAGTTATTGTAAATACTAGAGGAGGACCAGAAAGCCCATCTGGATTGTGACTAGGGTTTCAGGTGGGGGGGTTTTAAACCAGACAGTTCTCCGAAATGGAATTGAGAGTTAGCTCTAGCGATAACCTCTGAGAAATGAAGGGGCGTGGAGGTCTTCCAGTTTAAGGCTATTACAGTTTTAGTGGCCATCAAGACATGAAAAAGTATTGTGCGGTAAGGTAGAGGAAAGATATTAAATGAGAGATCCAGCACTGCTGTCTCGGGCAGAAGAGAAATGGGGATTTGAAATCTGTCAGACAATAAAAGTTCAATGGCCCCCCCGAGCCTGGACACAGAGGGACAGCCCCACCACATGTGTAATAAAGTACCTCGAGAACCACATAATCTCCAGCAGCGGTCTGAGTGGCTAGGGAACATATGAGTTAATCTGCAAGGGGTAAGATACCAGCGCAAATGTATTTTTCGCATGGTTTCTACGTGATTAATACATCTTGAGAGTTTCCTAGATCTATTAGCTGCAGATTCCCATTCCTCAGAAGAGAAACTCTTACCAAGTTCAGCTTCCCATTTAACTGCAAATGTCGGTTTGTCAGTCACCCCCGAGAGCAACAGGGAGGAATATATTATTGATAGACCCCTTTCAAAACCCCTTTTCATAAAGAGAAAGTTTTGGAATTGGGTGGAAGTGTGTGGAGCCATTGGAACATTCCATTGTTGTAGGGAATGTCGGACCTGGAGATAGACATAGAACTGGTTATTGGGTAGTTGGACTTTCAGGTCCTCAAAGGATTTAAGAATACCATCAGAATAAAGATCGCCAATTGTAAGGATTCCCTTGTGGGCCCACTGTGACAGGGGAAGGTGGGGGGATTCCGCGTATAGAACAAAAATGGGAGATATGTTCCTCTTTATGTGCAACCAGTTTTGAGACACCACAAATTTGTTCCATACTTTAGCTAGATGATTGAGGGTGGGAAGTTCAAACATGGGTAGTCTAGTACCCCAAAGTGAGGCAGTCAAAAGATTCTTAAACGAGCCATGGGGAACTGAACAGTTCTCTACAGTAGCCCAGCGTTGGCCCGTTCCAAAGAATGTTACCTGGTTCTAGAATGGCTGCAACATTATATAGCAAAAGGTTAGGAACAGATAAGCCTCCTTTCGTTAAAGGGAGGTGAAGGTGTTGTTTACTAAGCCTTGGCTTCTTTTGAGCCCAAATAAAATCGAGAAGAAGTTGTTGGAGTTTAGATAATGTTGTTGGGGGGAATAGTAAGGGAATTGTCCTGATCAGGTATAGGTATTTCGGGAGAAGAAGCATTTTGGTTACATGGATTCGTGCCATCCATGAAAGGGGTAAGTGACGGAGACGCCTTATTTCCTCTGAAATCTCTGTACTAACGTTAGATAAGTTAATTTCCATTGTTTTGTTGAAGTCGGGAAAAATTTGTATACCCAGATATGGGACAGAGGATGAGGACCAGGTGAATTGATATTGGGACAGTGAGGAGACCAAGGATGGTGAGCAGTGAATAGGTAACGCTATAGATTTCGACCTGTTGAGCTTGTAGTATGAGACAAGCGAGTACTGATTAAGGGTGTCTAAGTGGGCTGAGATGGAAGACTTTGGATCTTGACATATAATCAATATGTCATCCGCATATAAACTGATTTTATGGATGGTTGAGTCAATTGAGACTCCTTTTATCAAGGGGGAGTTGCGAATCTGCACTGCTAGAGGTTCTACACAGAGATCAAATATTAGTGGTGAAAGAGGGCATCCTTGTCGGGTACCATTGGTGATTGGGAAGGGTTTGGAGAGGGACCCAGCGGAGTAGACTTTGGCTGTTGGGGCTGTGTAAAGAGACAGAACAGCTCTCAGGAAGGAGCCCTCAAACCCAAATTTTAATAGAACTGATTTTAAATACGACCAATTAATCCTATCAAAAGCCTTCTCTCCGTCAAGAGAAAGCAGTACTGTAGGAATTTGTTGTTTAGAAACCTTGTGGAGGATGTCAATGATTCTTCTAGTCCCGTCCCTAGTCTGTCTGCCTTTTACAAATCCAGCTTGGTCAGGGTGGATTAGGTGGGGAAGGATATTGTTCAACCTATTGGCTAGTATTTTAGAGAATAATTTAATATCATTGTTAAGAAGGGAGATGGGCCTGTAGTTAGTAATGATATCTAAGGGTTTGCCTGGTTTAGGGATTGTTGTAATGGTTGCTGACAGTAGCTCTGGGAGAGGGGTACCCGAGGAGATAATGGAGTCAAATGTGTTTTTTAGGTGGGGTGTTAAAATTTCAGCAAAGATTTTAAAGTATTCATTTATAAATCCATCTGGGCCAGGGGATTTGTTCAGTTTAGACTGGGAGATTGTCTGTTTTATTTCCAGTTCTGTGATTGGGGCATTTAAACCCTCTAATTGTGCAGGAGAGAGGGAGGGAAGGGGAGCCTTATTTAAAAAGTTACTTATATCTTCCTGGGTGATTGGGGGAATAGACAGATCCTGCTTTAGGTTGTAGAGCGATCTGTAATAAGTCGCGAAGGAGTCTGCAATTTTCTGAGGATCGTAAATTTTACCTTTAGAAGGGCAGGAGAGATATGTTATTTTGGATCTAGCTTGTATTTTTTTCACTCTGCGCGCGAGTAACTTCCCTGGGCGATCTCCCTGTAGGTAGAAATTCCATTTTAATCTTGTGAGATAATATTCATATTTCTGCAGGAGCAAGATCCGCAATTTGTTTTTTTGATCTGCTAATTTGGTTTTTAATAGTGGGTCGGGGGTGAGTTTAAGCTGGGCGTCTGAAGTTTTAATGTCCTCTAACAAGTCATTAAGTTCCTTCTCTCTTCTGCATTTTTCCCTCGAGGCAATTCTTATACACACTCCTCTCATAAAGGCTTTATGAGCACACCACACTATTTGTGGATTAGAGACCGAATTGGAATTAATATCAAAAAATTCACTCAGAGCGTCTTTCATGGCAGACACCAAATGAGGTGATTTTAGAAGGAATTGGTTAAGTCTCCAAGGAGAAAAAGGAGGAGGAGAGAATCTATTTCTAAAGGTGAGAGAAATTGGTGCATGGTCTGACCATGTTGCGTAGCCTATGTCCGCTGATTCCACATTAATTAGGGCGGCTTTGTTGAGGAGAAAAAAATCTATTCTAGAATATGAAAGCTTAGCTGCAGAGAAGAATGTATAGTCTAATTCTGTCGTATGGGAGTACCTCCAGGGGTCATGAAGGTCTTCCTCTAGTAGGAAGGTCTTCAAATCTGGTGTCTTAACTGAAGAACTACGGGAGCGATCTACCTCATTATCAATAACAGCGTTGAAGTCTCCACAGATAATCAAATGACCTTTGGCCATTTCTTTGGCTTTAGCTGCTATTTTGGAAAGGAAGGAGAACTGCTTCTGGTTGGGCGCATAAATAGCGACTATTGTGAATGTAACGAAGTCAAGGGAACATTGTAGAATTACGTAGCGACCTTTGGGGTCAATTTCAGATTTTAAAAGAGTAAAGGCTAGAGTGTCTTTTACAAATATAGCTACACCTGCTTTCTTCACTTCTAAGCAAGAAAAATACGAGTTCGGGAACCTTTTGTGACTCAGACGAGAAGAATCATTGAGTTTCAGATGTGTCTCCTGAACACAAAGTACGTCAGCTCTGGACCGAAGTGCCTCCTTCCAGAACAAGGACCTCTTAAAGGGGGAATTGAGTCCATTAGCATTAATCGACAGGAATTTGATTCCCATTGTGACAATTGATATAGTCTAGGTGGGCAGTGAAGGCAAGTAACCCTGTAGGCACAAAAAATACGAAATGCGTAGTGCAATCAATGAAACAATAGTTAGACATGGCAACAGCCCAACATGGGCTGAGTTGAACAACACAGTTAAAAAACATACAATACAAATCAAAGCTAAATACGTAAATATTCCCATGTGAGTGGGAACAGGTGTCGTGGGGGAAAGTCCCGTGCATGGCGCTTGGAGGGGGTCTGAGCAATTAAGGACCAGAAACTTTGAGGAGCAACTTGGGATGCGCTACCAGTGACTCCATGGTTTGAGCGAGTTCAACAGCAAGTCAATCAATCGGAGCCTTACGACGTCTGGCCTGCTTTGCAGACCAAAGCGGGGAGATGAGGTTCGGCTTGTCTTTTCCTTTGCGTATTGGGGTGTTGGTTGGGGTGGGCAGAAGACCCCACGAGATAAGGGTATCTCGTAGTGCAGTAGGAGAAGTGCAGGTGACAGAGTTGTTATCCTTGGAGATTATCAACTTGACGGGGAACCCCCAGTGGTATGGAATATTATGTTCCCGAAGCATCTTAGTAAGAGGGGCAAACTCTTTGCGGCGTAGCATCGTGCCCGCCGAGAGATCCGGGAAGATGGAGAGGTCCTTGAATTTGTCAGGCAGAGGAACTCCCTTGCGGAGGGCTCGAAGCAGGTTGTCTTTGGTGCGATAAAAATGGATCTTAGCGATCACGTCTCGTGGAAGTGAGGGCGAAATATGCTTGGGCTTGGGTAACCTATGGATCCGGTCCACTGTGAGATCCAGAGTTGGCTTCCAGAAGCGCGATAGCTATAAGTTCTTGTAGGAAAGGGAGCAACAATTCAGAGGTGACTGACTCGGGAATGCCTCTAATCCGAATGTTGGATCTACGAGACCTGTCTTCCAGATCAAGAACTTTGGAGGACAGTCGCCGGACTTCGTCCTCTAGGGCAGAATGGGAGTCAATGAGGAGGTTGTGTGATGTTGCAAATTCAGCCATTTTGGTTTCAATGTGGTCTGTTCTGGAGACCAAAGACTGAATATCCCCTCTGAAATCGGTCATCATCTGTTTGAAGTCATTTTGGAGGTGTTCTCTAAAAGAAGAAAACAGCTGACGGAGGGTATCCTCAGTGATGTTGGACTTCCCAAAATAGTCTTGTTGTTCAGAATCTAATGATACAGCATGAGATGGGGTAGGTGAGGACGGAGGGAGGCTAAGAGCTCCTCTCCGAGGTTTGGCCTGTGAAGGAGGCTGCTGAAAGAACTCTGTGAGTTTTGCGGGTTTCTTGGGTTGATTTTTTTTGGAAGTGCCTCCCATCATGTGATGTTAATGAGTTCTTGCTAGCAGGGGTAGGAAAATATCTGGATCCTGGAGGTTGAATTGCAAGGAGAATAAACCCTCTCCCCCCCCCTTCTTCTTTCCTTTTTTTTTTTTTTTTTTTTTTCAGATGGAATGTGGGACAACGAGATTGATATTAGGTGTGGTTTCTTCAAGTGAGGGTCTAGCTTGCAGGTAACTTATATCCTCCAATATGTAGGAAAGGTAAGATATTGTAAGGTTCCTGGGATGGCTTGCTGCGTCGAGAAAGTTTGTCGGTATGTAGTTATGGGGGTATATATGAAGTTGACAGTGATGCGATTTTCTGTAATGTTACTGTACAGCTGGGAATTATCACATAGGAGGTTGTAGGTAGTTGAGCATGACAGGCGGGATGCAATGATTTTCCAGGTGAGAATCCAGCTTGCAGGCAGCCTATAACTTCTAATATACAGGGCAGATCAGATAGGATGCGGGCTCCGGGGTAGCTTGCTGCGGCAGGAGGGTTTGTTAATATTCAGTTGAGGGAGTGTATATTAAACTGACAGTGGCATAGACCTCTTCGTTGTTACTGTACAGCCGGGGTCTGACTTCAAGGCAGGCACATGAGAGTTTGTGGGCAGTTAAATGTAGTAGACAAAGTTTTGTGGTTCTTTCAGGTGATGATCTAGCTTGCAAGCAATGTGCAATTTCCAATGTGCAGCGCAGATCGGATATAATGTGATCCCCAAAATGGCTTGCTGCAGCAGGAGAGTTTGTTACTTTTCAGCTGAATGAACATATACTGTATTAAGCTGACAATGGGGTGGATTTCTTCAGTGTTCCTTATACAGTTGGGAGCTGACATCAAGGTGATCACTTTGAAGGTTGTGAGCAGTTAAGAGTGATAGGCAGGAAGCAATAATTTTTTCAGGTTAGTGAAGATCTGACAAGCAGCCTATGGCCTCCAGTATGTAGTACAGTTCAGATTTGGTGCAGGCCTTGGGGTGGCTTGCCAAGGCAGGGGAGAGTTTGCAGATAGGAAGGAGATCCCGTGGCATAAGGATGCAGGGCCTATGGGCCTGGGAGCAAAAACAGCCCTGTAGTGCTGTTCTTGAGCTGGGCTGGATTTTCCCGGGCTTTTGCAGGCAGAGGGAAGAGCTTCTGGTACAGGGATGCAGGACCTATGGACTTACAAGCAAAGCAGCCCCTTAATGCCCTATATGAGCAGGGCTATGTGCACTACTGCTGACTCGGGAAGGGCTTTGAGACGCCCGCAGTGCCAACTATGGTGTCGATGCAGGCCAGGGGGAGAGATGGCGTCCCGCCAGAAAATGTCCGCCGCGCGCGCTCAGAGCGGAGGATTTCTCTGTGCTCACCACTGGCTTACCTCAGATGTCCCCGTGCGGATGTGGAGATCGGGGTTTCGCTGTGTCCGGAGCACAGTCTGAGTACGGGAGGGGTAAGTGATTGCCGCCGTGTTTCTCTGGGCTCGGCCGGGGACGCGTGGCAGCGCGTCTGCAGGCGAACCTTCGGTCCCTCCGTCCTTCAGCAAACAGCTGACCGGCGGCTGTAAAGTTTTCCACGATGGGCTCTGGTTGTCTCTCTCCCCGACGAGGCAGTCGCAGGGTCCGGTATTGCTCACTATAGGCTTGTTAGGGCCGTTTTAGAGGGTCACTGGTGCGGAGCTCTGGTATCACACGTCCACCATCAGCAAGCGCCAAGCCACGCCCCCGATGGGAATACTCTCTTAATGACAAGAGACTTATTTCCCATTCATCTCTTTGAATATTGTATCATATTTATCGCTATATTTTGGTGTGCTTATTTGTTATATTTAATAAAGCCAGTGTCATTTATCTACTGAGGCTATATGTAGGGTTTAATGCCAAGTAGGAAAGAAATAGTGTAGTTGGCCAAACTTTGGATATTGCTTTCACTCTAGTATGGAAAACCTTTGTTCTGCCAAGGGCGGTTTGAATATTTATAACATCATTCATGGGCTGAAAGTTCCAAACAGTGCAGTCAGCTCACCTCTCATATAAATAGCAACTTCCAGAGTGCACGGAGGGACTGGAGATGTCCTTAGCAGGTATCCATAGAAAAAGGCAACTTTATCCAGCAGCATCCGGGGTGAGGTAAAATAATCCAACTTTTATTTAAATATGATTAAAAAGATAAATCCTAAACAAAAAATAGACAGAAAAACGATGCGAACGCTAACGCGTTTCGGAAGACATGCTTCCTTAATCATAGCACGAGAAAAGGGGTCATGGGGGTGCCAGAGGTATCCAGAGATGGAAACCTACTTTGTATATGCCATAGATGTCTAAGATGGGAATACTCTCTTAATGACAAGAGACTTATTTCCCATTCATCTCTTTGAATATTGTATCATATTTATCGCTATATTTTGGTGTGATTATTTGTTATATTTTAATAAAGCTAGTGTCATTTATCTACTGAGGCTATATGTAGGGTTTAATGCCAGATAGTGTAGTTGGCCAGACTTTGGATATTGCTTTCACTCTAGTATGGAAAACCTTTGTTCTGCCAAGGGCGGTTTGAATATTTATAACATCATTCATGGGCTAAACAAAATTATCAACTTATAAATTAACCACCTATATTTGAACAAACATTTAATTAACTCAACGCTAATGTGATGGCTTCAACCGTTTCCCTCTCTGATCAGTACAATGCACATTTCACAAGTACATCAGAGCAGATCTGACCCATGACGTTTCCCCACTATAGCACTTTAGGAGAAAAAAAGGCATGGACAAGAGTTGTAACTGAAGTGCTGGATGTTTCCACCCCAAGGGCATCACTTACAATGTGTCTAAGTCTCCGTTGCCTCCTTCGACGTGCATTCGCAATCTCAGGGTAGAGATGGCATGGACTAGTGTTGACCCTGAAGTCCTGGGTGACCCCTTTCCCTTGAGTTTAGATGCAATGCATCCAAGTCTGCATTCCCTCCTTGCTATGATATCCATGAGTTTTTGCCCCTCAATTAGTAGTTGTATATCGAGACAGAGATAGCATTGACTAGAGCTATTACTGTTGCCAATTTCACAGCCCCAAAAATCTGCAATAAAAAGTGATCAAAAAGTTGTATGTCTCCCAAAATGGGACCAATAAAAACACTATTTTACTTGAATAAGTGGCTCATAAATTGGTGTAAGTATGAGGGATTTGGGTTTATGGAGAATTGGGCTAAATTCTGTCTTGGATACCGACTTTATGCTAGGGATGGGCTATTTAAATGGGGAGGGTGCAGTTGTATTGGGGGACAAAATGGCCAGGAAGTTGGAGGAGTATTTAAACTAAGGACTGGAGGGAGGGCAACTACAAAGATAGCGTGCAAGGTAGTGAAGATAGAGAGCTGGAAATTAGTAATAAACCGGGAGGGGAGGGAGTGTAGTAATAATTAATAATGACAGGGTTAAAAAAATGAAAACCAACAAAATAAATGAACTAGAATTATTAAATACTGTAGAAAAATATGACATAGTGGGGATAACTGAGACATGGCTGGATGAGACCTATGACTGGGCAGTTAACTTACAGGATTACAGTTTATTTAGAAGAGATCATAAAAATCAGAAGGGAGAGGTGAATGTCTTTATATAAAATCCTGTCTGAAGCCTAAACTATGGGAAGGTATAGATATAGGAAATGAACATGGAGTCTGCCATAGGCCCCCAAATATAACAGAACCCATGGGAGATGTACTCATCAGGCAAATAGATGAGGCAGCTAATCATAATGAGGTTGTTATTATAGGTGACTTCAACTACCCAGACATAAATTGGGAAACTGAAACTTGTAGCTCCCACAAAGGAAACAGGCTTTTTTCAATAACTAAAGATTATTATTATTATTATTATTATTATTATTTATTTTAAAGCGCCATTGATTCCAGGGCGCTGTACATTCAAGGGGGTTACATACATTACATAAGTCAAACGAGTACAGTGATAAGGGATAATGACAATTGGCACGACAGAGGGAGAGAGGACCCTACCCGCGAGGGCTTACAATCTACAAGGAGGGGGAAAGAGACAGGAGGTGAGGGGCAGACATGTCTGTGGAGGAAGTAGTGACAAGTTTAGTGAAGGTTATAGGCAAGCCTGAAGAAATGGGTTTTCAGATAATTACCTTTTGCAACTCGTGCAGGAACCGACTAGAGGAAAGGCCCTTTTAGACTTAATATAGACTAATAGACCTGACAGAGTAGCAAAGTTTCAGGTTGGGGGGGGCACCTAGGAAATAATGAGCACAATACAATACATTTCCACTTATCCTTCACTAGAGTTTTTGAGGACGAGTCACAAAAACAGAATTTCAGGAAGGATATGCTGACAGAGGCCTTAAACCACATTGACTGGGATAATGTCTTAAAAAAACCAGAACAGATAATAAATAATCTGTTTACTACTGTGTATCTGGATTTTATTAATCCACATATTTTCTGTAAATTACTTAACGACAGATATAAGCACTTACTTCTCCTGTGTCTATTTTGCATTCCCCAGAATCTTTATTTGGAAAAATAGATTTTGAGCAGTTTGTTTGTCTTATTAGAAAGTGTATGTTGTATTTCCATCCAGATACCTCCTGAAGACATCAAGAAGAAATTAGATAATAATTTAGACATATACAGGAAATAAGAAATAATTATAAATAACGAAGATGTATTCATTGATTACCTATATGGTTTATGAGTTACATGTAAGCTCCAACATCAGTTTGATTTCTCATGTTTACACGTTATTCCAATCTTTCCACTATATTCTGTAAAAGCTGTTTTGTAGTACTTGGTAAATATGGTTAACATGTCTGGACTAATTATGAGTTGTAAGACCAGAATCAACCACTAGAGTCTGCTGAAAGATTACTTACATTTTCTGAACTCTTGGCATCTCCTAACAGGAGGAGAGCAAAGTTTTTACCCAATATAAGAGAAAGATTTAACCATTCTCCTAAAATTACCAAAAACAAATCAGTACGACTTAATGACCAAAAGTTGTGAACGGCTAAACAAATCAACAAAACATAATTTAGGCAAGAACTTTTCCCCCTTTATCCCTAAAGGAGCACTGACATTGCTGTTTTGGCATAATATATAATTTTAAGACATAAGCCTAAACATATGCTAATGAATGTTTATTACCAACATTAATATTTTTCTTTTCAATGTCCTTGCCTAATTGTAATACATAATCAAATGGGTATTGTGATCTGAATTAGTTTACAATGAAAGGTAGCAAATGCAAAAACGATAAACTTGCTAGTTGTATTTTATGTTCCAAAATGCCCCACTTTCTTTATACTTACCTATCCTCCTCTTAATTGTTTGCAGCTTGTTATCTAGCGATAAAGCCACTGTTGCAGTCTAGCAGTAGTGGCCACACATACAAAGTTATTTTTATGTGTCTCTTTACTGAGGATGGCCTTGATGCGGAAGCATGCATTGAGGTGTCTGCACATTAGCTTCTGATCTTTCACCTCTCTGCAGCTCTGTTTAGTTGAAAAGAATGGCTCCAGGCCCAGGTGCTGTTGGATCATTATGCTCCTGAGCCCACAGCAGTGGTTTGACAGGTCCTTTGCTTTAAAGGGATTTTCTCACTACAATGATTGACTTTTAGCATATAGATACATTGCTGTTTTGATTTTGCTTATTGTAGAAGCTAAAGAAGATTTTATCTACTGCTAGTATACACAGGCTTCTGTAGGTTATCGACCACTTCCCTCTGTTCTCTCTCTTATCAGATTGCTTCAGAACCTTCCGTCAGACCATTGTAAGTCACTTCCTGCTAAGTCTTATCTGTAACACAAGAGTTTGTTTTGTAGCCTTGTGCACTTCAGATTCTAAACCTCTTGCAATCATATAACTGTAATAAGAATAGATAGGAATAACAGAGCTAATATGCCAATTACTGCTAAAGAGTCACCCACAGCCTAACCAGGAAGTGTGAGTTTGATGCTGGCTGTGGCTCTGTAAAACTGCATGGCGAGACAACCCCTTTAAAGCACTGTTAATGCTGTATGTAAAATTGAGATAACAGTCTAGACTTTAGAACAAACAAGCAATGGTGATAATTAATGGTTAATTATCAGCATTACGAACATGCACATTCAAGCAAATAGTGTTCTCACGTAAGCAGAGAAGTACTTGCCTGAACTATCTAAGAAATCAATTAATACTGTTCCATTTTAATAGAAAAGATGAAAGGATGACAGGAAAAAGAAAGGTAAAAAGTGAGATGAGAATAAACCTTTAAGCCTGTTATAAAATGAGCCGTTAATATAAAGGTGTTAAGAGCACAAGTGGTGGGCACGCTACAATTTTCTTACCACAGAGAAAGCCTCATATTCTCTAACATCTCAGAAATGGTGGAGAACAAGCTCCTTTCTATATTTGTAATGAAAGAAAATATTGAGACTTAGTTATAAAAAAAGTTTTACTACAGACAAAGTCATTGACTAAAATGATACAATTTGTACATGATTTGGCCACGAATAAATTTGTACACAAGGTGAACCATATTCCTTATAAATTTAGCACACGTGCTTGCACTATTTTATACCATGTCTTCTCCAGATGCTAAAAGGTTGATAAAATGTTGCCCACTGCACCTTTGTTATTTTTGTGTATTGTCTTCTATAGACTTCTACAGACTTACTAGATCAAGCGAAGATTATGGGGGACATGTATGAAAACTGTCTGCGTCCAAGACTTTCTTTGTTGCCCATAGCAACCAATCAGAACCCCACCTTTCATCTTTACAGAGCACTATGTGAAATGAAAGGGGCGCTCTGATTGGTTGCTATGGGCAACAAAGAAAATCTTAGGCCTAGACAGTCTTCATAAATGAGGCCCTATGTCCCCTAGGCATAGTTCCCATTTTGACAAAAAAGGGAAAAATTACTCTGCGTTATCCCAAGGGACAAAATTCTTCACTTGATGGGACTCACAGTGACACGTTTTAAGGGGTTTGTTCACATGTTCCCAGAAATGTTTTGTTTGTAAAAAAAATTTTCTTTAACAAGGGATTTAGCATTTTGGCACCACAACCACCTTTGTAATCCCAATACGCGTTTATGTATAAAAGGAAAAATCATTTTTTGCCCCTTTTCGGAAATGATAAATTTTAAAGTCTTTGGCTTTTACCTTCACCCCCGATTTAAAAGCTAACTTTTTATTAAAAATCACATAGGGGTCATTTCTACAATAAACTTGGTTAAATTTTTTAAATTTTGGGTTGTCTTCCCTGAAAATGTGCCCACGGACGCCCCTGCGACCCCTGTTGGGGTTTCGCAGGCGCTCGTGCTGCGGCTCTCAGCGGACCCCCCGTCCCGAAAGTGGGGTTCGGGGTCCCCCTCTGCCCCCAGTCCCCCCGGCACCAATTTCCCCCGGGCCCCGCGCCCCTGTTTCGGGTATCACAGCCCCCCGGCGCGTGGCCCCGCCCCTGGGGCCGCGGGGCCCGGGGTTTAAAATTTTAAAGGGGCAGTGCGCCGGTAATTTGTTTATTGCCGGGCATGTTTCCTTTTTGGGTTTGGGCCCTTCGCCGGCCCCCGCCGGATCCTTAGTGTGTCTACCTCTGGAGAAAGGGGGTTCCTAGCTTTGTCTTGTCTATCCGTGTACCGTACCCCCTTTCCCACGTTTTTTCGACCCGTCTCTTGGCCCCCTGCCCTGACCGTCGCCCGTTCCTGACCTTCTGCCTGTCCCCGACCCCGGGGCTTGCTGAAAGAATCGTATTTCGTCTACCCCTTTCCCCCGCCGCAGGCAAGTCCCCCCAGGGGAACGAAGGTAGAATCCCGCCGCAGCAAATTTCCCTCCCGCTTTGCGGCGGGGCCCCGGTAATAGGGACCTACTTAGATTACGTTTCCCCGGTGTGGGCTTCCACCATCGCCTGCGGGTGGTTTCCCGGGAAACCCCTACCCCCCGTTAAAACAATGCCATAAAAAAGGGGTTGTCTCATAAAGGATTTCTTTTTTTGTTAAAGATCTTGCAAAAACAAATCACTTTGCAATTTTGTGTCCAAATTAAACCCGTATTTCCCACCTGTTCTGAGATATCTCCTTTGTATGGGCTGCAAAAGCTCCTCAGGTCGCTTAGCTTCAGATTTTGTTTGATCTATCTTTATAGGCTGTCAAGCACGGTTGCCATAAAACCCAAGACCGGCTTCTACTGCAGCCTAGTAAAGGGCCCGTAAACCGCCCTTAAATTCAAATTGAAACCAAGAAAACAGGACTGAGGTAAGATGAATCATTGTAGTGAGACAACCCCTTTAAAGCAACAAATTGGATTTAACAACTAATCAATCTCTGCCGTGAGCTGAGGATGAGTGAAAATTGCACCATGGAAAAAATATTGTTTAAAGGGGTTTCCAAATATTTTAAGAAAAAATTTTTTTAGAAACAGGGAATATGTTAAAATAAAAATAAAATAATACTCATGACCCGTCCTACTACTTTGGTGGTCACCATCGTTGTTTTTTCTATTTGTGGCTGTATACCTGCGACTTTGGGGCCAATCCTTGTCTTAGTGGTTTGCCTGCATGGATAAAATGGATTAGCGGGAACCCAACTATTAAAAGATATATTTAATTAAAGTTTCTTTAAAACACATAAACATTTTGTGACAAGCAGTGTACTTGATGTATCCATTTGGTATCCACAACCAGCAGAGGCCCGTGTAAAAAGCAATGACTCCAACGATTCCAGTTCAAAAAAGTCGTCTGGGGAGCGTGACAGACGATCGGGGGGCCCAGCTCATTGCTTTGTTTTTGGGCGTTGCTGGTTGTGGACTCCCCTTAATGGTAATGCAAGTAGCATGCTTGTGCACGAAAATGTTGTGTTTTTAAAGAAACATGTTAATAAATATTGTTTTAATGTTGGGGGTTTCCCGCTAATCCATTTATATTGCTGATATCTGGGGGATAGGGAAAATCCATAAGGGTTACCTTGCAACCAAGAATCTTAAATACCACCCATCTATTTCGGATTTGCCCGCTGGATGATGAGAGTGGAGCCAGGACTTGCGCAGCGGTCACTTGGGTAACTGGATGTTGTGCTGCAGAAAAGATCGGGGGAATCTAGGGGGCAGTTTTGATGGTAGGAGGTGATTTTTTTTTTCTTTTTTGTCTTTTTTAATTTGATTTCCCTGCTGTTTGATTAATCTTTTTTTTACATTTCCCCAAAAAATCTTTAGGATTCTCTGGTTAGAGTGCATGTCAGCTGGTGTACTGTACATACCTGGCGTGTGGCATTCACAACAGACTCCAAATCAAAGTGGAACGGATAATTTGCATCTGCATTTATTGTGTATAATGTTGATCGAACGTAGCGCAGAAATTCTTTGTTCTCTTTATCTATGAGCTGAGGACACCCAAGGCATGGGGGATGAACACCTGCCACAGAAGGCCATTCTATACCGGAAAACAATATTTCAGATTAATCTCTCAATGATAATACATTAATATATCAGATATACAGTATATATATATATATATAATATATTATATATAATATATATTATATTATTATGTATACTGTATATATATGAGCCTGGCACATTGAACATACTATTTGATCTGCTGGCAGCATGTTACAGAGCACAAGGAGCTAAGCGGATTGATATATAACTTTTTGTGAATAATATATGATTACACCTTAGACTTCATTCATACCCAAGAGCTAGGTGCATGGAGGCTATATGGATGCAGAGTCCCTGCCACTCTGTATTACGGAGTGTTAAGCACTTGGGTGACATGTATGAATGGGGCTGCGCCAGTATTCTGATGTGCTTTCAGCCCTAAAACTGTCACAGCCCTGTTCTCTAAATGTACGAGCAGTAGCACGAAGAAAGTAGGCGCATTATGCAGCACCCGCGGCACTTTGTAATGCACCTAAGATGTGGGGGCGTTCTGGAGACGTGTCGCACCATAACCGCATGATTCTACACATTTATGGCTGGAGGACGGCGAAACCAGGCACATTACTACTGTAACAGCCAGACCAAGTTAGAAGTGGTTTACCTGAGCCTGAGTTGTCGTAGTGGAACTAGAAAGCGGCAAATCTATGACCCGCAGTAGAACAGGTTCATACATTATGGCGCATTCTACACTGCTTTAAAGCTATTTAGAACTGGCCTCTATGCGCCTAGATCACACATGTCTCCTTTTGTGTGCCACATATAGTTCCTTCATCCAGTGCAATATTAATGAGCTAGTCTTATAAATTAAATGCTTCTAGTTGATCATAGTGTCTAATTCAATTTGGAACTATTATTGGGCTGTATTTATAAGCAAGACAGAAGAAACCTCTATATACCTTAACATGAAGCAGAGAGCATATTAGTGCGCCAAATTTAAAACTAAATGTTGTACCTTTATGACTGCTGCAGTTCTGAGACTCCACACTTCTGACATTTAGATCTTTGTCGTATATGACATGTGCTGAACACTTCAATTGATGCTACAAAAGAAACAAGTTTATTTAAGATTACAGATTTCAGTCACAAGGTAACAGCCACTGTTGTTGCTAGCCCTTGCTCCGGCATACTCATCACCTTTGGCTGCCACTGCATACAGGGACCTGACAGCAGCCAGAATCAGGATATTGCATGTGCTGCCACATAGGGTCCTGACACTGACCATTACAGGGACCATCTGTGTGCCAGCACACGCAGTACCCATGGGTAAAACTATAGCCATAGAAACTGCTATTGGGCCCAGAGGTTAAGGGGTCACAGTCAGGTACCAGAACATTGTACCTTTTTGAAGGGAGGAAGAAATTGGAAGAAATTAGTGCTGCTCTCCAGCACTACTATGTGGATTCTCTGATATATGGCAGTGTTATTTATACCTTCACTTATTGCTATTTATGCTGCTTTTATTATTATTATTATTATTATTATTATTATTTATTTTATAGCGCCATTGATTCAGGGCGCTGTACATTCAGGGGGTTACATACATAACATAAGTCAAACATTTACAATAGTGACAATCTCTGACTAACAACAGGAACACAGGGAGAGAGGGCCCTGCCCGCGAAGGCTTACAATCTACAAGGAAGGGGGAAAGAGACAGAAGGTGAGGGGCAGATATGTTTGTGGGGTGTAGTGACAGCAGTGTTTATTCTAGGTCATAGGCAATCCTGAAGAGGTGGTTTTCAGATTGCTTTTGAAGCTGGTGAAGGTTGGGGAGGAGTCGAGGTGTTGGGGCAGCGAGTTCCAGAGTATGGGGGAGGCACGAGAGAAATCTTGGAGACGGTTGTGTGAGGAGGTGACAAGAGGGAGAGTGGAGAAGAAGATCCTGTGAGGAGCGGAGGTTGCGTGAGGGGAGTATCTGGAGATTAGAGCAGAGATGTATGGAGGGGAGAGGTTATGGAGAGCCTTGTAGGTCAGGGTTAGTAACTTGAAATTAATGCGCTGGGCAATGGGTAGCCAGTGTAGGGATTGGCAGAGGGGAGAGGCAGAGTAGTAGCGAGGAGAGAGGTGGATAAGACGGGCAGCAGAGTTGAGAATGGATTGGAGGGAAGCGAGAGTGCTGGATGGGAGGCCGCAGAGAAGTATGTTGCAGTAGTCGAGGCGGGAGATGACAAGGGCGTGGACAAGCATTTTTGTAGTGACAGGGTTAGGAATGAAGGGATGCGAGAGATGTTTTTCGGGTGGGCCCGGCGTTGGAGGAAAGGGGTTTTTGGTTTGGGGGTTTTGGGATAAAGCAGAGTCGAGTGTAATCCAAGGCAGGGACTTGCGGCCCGTTGAGAGTAAGACCCCATTGACTTATAGAGGACAGGTGGAGCAGGAGGGGACAGTGGAAAGAAAATGATTCGGGTTTTTTCTACATTAATTTTTAAAAGACGGGAGGAGAAGAAGGGGGATAGGGTGTAGGCAGTGGGGGGTCCTGGACAGTAGAGCTTTAAATTTTGGGCGGAGTGTAGAGTTGGGTGTCATGCATACAGGGGGTAGGGGAAGCCATGTGATGTATGGCTGCCCCAGACCAAGATGTAGAAGAGAAGGTAGTGGGCCGGACTGCCCCCGGGGGACACCAAAAGGAGAGGGCGAGGGGAGGAGGTGGGCGAGGTGAGAGCACTGAATGTCCGATCAGTGAGGTAGAGGAGATCCAAAAAAGGGGGCTGAGACGTGATGCTGAGGGAGAAGAGGTTTTTATGAGGGTGAGTGGTCGACAGTGTCAAAGGCGGAGAACGGTCTAAGAGGGAAAGGACGAGTAGTGCGTGGGTTTTTGCGGTTAATAGGTCTTTGGGTGACTTTGGTTAGGGGGGGTTTTGTAGAGTGGGGGATCGGAAACCAGATTGCGGGGGGTCAAGAAGAGAGTTGGGGGGAAGATGGGAGGACAGTTGAAGGTGACGTGCTGTCAGGATTTTTGAGCAAATGGAAGCGTGAGATGGGGCGTAGTTGGACAGAGAGGGGGGTAAAGGGGGAAGGTTTCTTCAGGAGGGGTGTGTGGTGGATGTTAAAGGGTAAGGGCGTGGCAAGGGTTTAGTGATGGGTTTTAAGAGATGGGTGAGAGCGGGGATATAACAGGGCTGAGGTCGGGGATGAGGGGGGAGGGGGTGGATAAAGGTTACAGGTAGTGAGGTTGGTTTGGAGAGTAGGAGGGGAAGGTTGGTGACAGCAGAAAAAGAAGTTGGGGGGGAAGTGAAAGGGGTGGGGCTGTGGAGCTGTGTGGGTAGAGGGGCTGGCGGTGGGACTGTCCCGGCAGGGTGTGGGTGGTGGGGACAGTGGGTGATGCTTTCTCTGATGGGGTTTGGTTTTTTTAGAAAGTGGGGGGGAAAAAGTTCCGCGAAAGGAGGGTGGGGGAGGAGGTGCCGGTGACGGAAAAGGAGTTAAAGGTTTTTGAATAATTGTCGGGGGTTGTGGGACAGGGGGATATGACAGTGGTGAAGTAATCCTTTTTTTTTTGGGGGGCGAGGCAGGTTAAATGTGTGTAGTGATAGTTTGTTGAGGTAAAGTGGGTGGTGGGCGGGTTTTCTTCAGTGGCGTTTGGAATTTTGGGGGTCGCCCAGCTTTTGGGTGGGTTGTGGCCAAGGTTGTTGTTTGTTTTGGGGTTCTGTTGTGTGTGGAGGGCGCCAAGTCAAGAGTGGGGGTTTGTGTGGTTGTAGAAAGCGGGGCTGTGTTGGGGGTATTAACGAGGATATGGAGGAGAATACAAGAGAGTCCGAGAGAGTGCGAGGGTTAAGTTTTTTGAGGTTTCCCTGGGGGGGTGTTCTTGGTGTGAGACAAGGGAGCAGGTGGGGGGAGATGGTGGAGAAGGTAAGAGGTTGTGGTCAGATATAGGGTGGGAGTTAGAGAAGTAAATAGGGGACGGGCGGGTGGGCCCGAGGCCCAGAGTGTGCCCATCTTTTGAGTGGCTCCAGAGGCCCAAATGGGAGAGGCCAAAGGAAGAGGAGAGTGAGAGGAGTTTTGTGGCAGAGAGTGGGGTGGTCGATGGGGGGGTTAAAGTTTTCCCATTATGATATTTGGGGGTATCAGTGAAAGAAAGTGGAGAACCCCAGGAGGCGAAGTGATCAAGGAGGGGTGGGGGCCTGGTGGTCGGTAGATGACTCCCACTTGGAGATTGGGGGGGGAGTGATCGGACAGAGTGCACCCAAAGGGGGGTGTTGGGGAAAGGTAAGGGGAAGGGGGGCGAAGGAACAGGTGTTGACAGCGAAAGACGGCCAACACCTCCACCATGCTTGTTGCCAGGGGGGGAGCAGGGAAAAGTAAAGGGCCCACCAAAGGAGAGGCAGCAGGAGAGACTGTGTCGGAGGGCATCAGCCGGGTTTCCGTAGCCAAGGAATGAAAAAGTTCGTGATATAAAGAGGTCATGTATGTAGGAGAGTTTGTTTATACAGCCGTGCATTCCAGAGAGCTCCCAGAGAGAAATAGGAGAAGGAGGGCACAAAGGAATGGGTTTTCAAGTTTGCGGGTTAAAAGAGTTTGCAAAAAATGGGTCTGGTACCAGCTGTATGCAATTTGGAATGTTGGGGGGGCCCCGGGGGTTCGGGGATATGTCCCAGCAGCAGGAGGAGCAAAGAGGGGGTTAGGAGGTGGGAGTAAGATAGACGTAAGTAGGTTGGGTTGTTTAGTGAGGAAGGGAGGGATAGGGGGAAACGGTTTGGTGGCAGCAGACAAGTGAGAATGTAAAATGGGGGGGAGATAAAGAGCGCATTGCCCAGCGGGGGGTAGGGGTAGGAAATTATTTTAAGAAAAATGGGGTATAGATGGGGGGGAAAAGGAAAGATAGTGAGTGATGTGGCGGGCGTGAGGCGTAAGTGGAAGAGAAAAGCAAAAAAGTTTTACTTTGTAAACCCTTGTTTAATCCTAGTCTAAATTCGGTTTTTTAATTCACTGTTCCGCTTAAAAACATTGGCCGTATTTAGAAAGGGCCCCAGCCGCCAAGGTCAGGTAGTCATACAGGTATAATATAGTGAATCAAACCCCAAATTGGCTCCCAGAGCAAACAAGAGGGGAGGGGTGGGATAGTAATTAAACAAGGGGGGAGAGGGGTGGGGGAAAGGAAGCTAATTGAACGAAGTGGTGATTTAAAAGAAAAACAAAAAATAGAGGGAATGGAGAAGGAAGGGGGAGGTGTGTGCAGTCATTATCATATCAAGGGAAAAAAATATCAGAGAAGGAAATCAGCAGAAAGTTTGATGGGAGAATAGTCTGGGAGATTTTCAACCGGGGAATAAAATTTCAGAAAAGGGGAAATCAGCAGAAAATTTTGATGGGAGTAATAGTCTGCGGAGATTCATACCAGGGAATAAATATCAGAAAAGGAAATCAGCGAAAGTTTGGTGGGGTAATTTTTGCGGAGATATCATACCGGGGAAAAAATATCAGAGAAGGAATCAGCAGAAAGTTTGAGGGGAGAATGTCTGGGGAGGTATCAAAACAGGGAATAAATATCGAAAAGGGAAAATCAGAGAAATTTTATGGAGAAATAGTCTGGGGAAATTCCCCTGGGAATAAATATCAGAAAAGGGAAACGCAGAAATTTTGATGGGAGAAATAGTCTGGGAGATTCATAACAGGAAAAAAATATCAGAGAAGGAATCTAGCAGAAATTGAGGGGGTAATGTCTGGGAGTATCATACCGGGGGAATAAATATAGAAAAGGGAAAAAAATCGCAGAAAGTTTGAGGGGTAATGGTTGCGGAGATACATACGGGAAAAAATATCAGAGAAGGAAATCAGCAGAAAGTTTGATGGGAGTAATAGTCGGGGATATCATACTGGGAATAATATAGAAAAGGGAAAAATCAGCAGAATTTTGATGGGAGTAATGTTGCGGAGATATCTCCCCGGGAATAAATTCAGAGAAGAAAATCGCAGAAATTTTGATGGGAGTAATGTCTGTGGAGATATCATCCCGGGAATAAATTAGAAAAGGAAATCAGCGAAATTTTGGGGGAGTAATGTTGCGGAGTTTCATACAGGGAATAAAATAGAGAAGGAAATCGGGAGAAAGTTTGATGGGAGAAATAGTCTGCAGAGATATATACGGGGAAAAAATATCAGAAAAGGAAAATCAGCGGAAGTTTGAGGGGAGTAATTTGTTGCGGAGGTATATCCGGGGGAATAAATATCAAGAAGGAAACAGCAGAAAGTTTGAGGGAGTAATGTCTGTGGAGTATCATCCGGGAAATGAAAAAAGGCAGATGGTCAGATCAAGGGAAGGTCTCTGTGGCTGCATGGATCAGGTGGGTTTTAATTCCTGTTCCAGTACTTAGAACATTGGCCGTACTTTGAGCAATGGCCAGCCATGACCAAGGTCAGGTATGACTCATACAGGTACTGAAACTGCTGTTTCAGTTTATTTTCATTAGGTGAAGGAGGCCCCTTTAATTTTGTTGGGGTCCTATGAAATTAGTATCTTAACATCTGCCAGTGTTAGACCCCCCTGGGGGACAACATTGGGACAGATTTCCTACAGGAAAAAATGTGGTGAATTCTGGGTCGTTTTGGTTCAAAACCTGGTGTACAGCCTTATATTACATTTATTATGTGTTTTTAAAAAATATTTAGAACCCTTTTTGGTTTCTTAGAGGAAGGGGCATGGGTTTATGTGATAAACATGTCAATGATTAACTTTATTTTTGGGATAATCTAGCCCAAAAAAACTGATATAAAGTAGAAAAAAAGTCTCTAAAGATGCACAAATTTTATCATAAGCATGATGTAATTGGCCCCGTGTCAGAAAGTTAGCTTCAATTAGCTTTTTAAATGTTAGGCTATGTTCACACGGCTTAAATGGGGGGTATTTTGGTCCGTAATTACGCACCCAAGTGGCAATTTCGGGCCGAAAAGGCTATTCATTACGTAAATTTAAGTTCTATAGAGAAAAAAGGATTATGTTCCTCTAATATAATTACATGTGAATTTTTGCGGGTTACGCGCGCTGGCAATTCAAATCTATGGGCGGGTAGTGCCCGGCCCCCCGCTCACTCCCCCCCTCCGCCCCCCCCGTCCACACGGCGTAATTGCGGGGGTAATTTTTGTCCGCAATTAGCCGTGTGAACTGCCTTAGGCAGTGTTAATAATATTGATACTTAGCCAAAATACCTAGGGTAGACAATATAAAAATATGTCAAACAGCATTGTCTGAGCTTTTGAGCTTATGATATTTATTATTCGGCGTTGTATTTTGCTGTATTTCTGCGCTGTTATTTGAAAATTTTCCCTTTGGTGTTACTGATAATGTTGACTGGCCCACAAGGAGAATTCCTCAGTTCACCCATGGGCATGGTGAGCCAGTTTTGGGGAGAAAGGCAGAGAAAAAGAGGCAGAGAGCGAGATGCAGAATGAAGAGTATGACAGATTTGGGTATGTAAGTATTTGGAGTCTGTTTGTAGTTGTAGGTGGGACCCAAATTTCAAATTTCCCCTGGTTTAACCCCAAGGTAATCCCCTGGGGGGCCCCCGAACAATTTTATGGTGGGCCCCAAAAAGTAACTCCCAAATGGATTGCCCCAAGAATCAACCCCCCTGGGGACCCCCCCAAAAATAAATCCACTTGGGCCCCCAAAAATCCCAATTCCCCTGGATTGCCCCCAAAAATCAACCCACTGGGGGGCCGCAAAAATCAACTCCACTGGGGGACCCCAAAAATAACTCCGCTGGATTGCCCCCAAAAATCAACCCCCCTGGTGGACCCAAGAATCAACTTAATTGGGGGCCCCAGGAATAAGGGTCCATGGTGGGGCCCAATTTAAAAATCCCCCGAGCTATTGAATGTTTATTTACTGGAAAAACTTAAGTAGAAGATCTAAAATAAAATTTTAAAGTTTTTGTGTTTAGCAATTGCAGGACTATGGTTTTTAAAAGAATTATCTTGCTAGGAAACCACTTTTTTGAAATATTTAGCCTAAGTTATTCTTCTCCCCCAAAAATATCAATATGTTCTGTTTTTTATCATTGGGATCCCTTTTTTTTATTGGTGACTAAAGCAAAATTAAAAAGGGAAAGTTAAATCTTTTTAAGGATACCTTGCTTTCTTGAAGGTCAAACCATTAGGCAGTTATGGACTCTGCTGTTGGACCTCCGTCTTATGTTTCCCAAATTTCTGATAAAATTAACTCTAATCCCTTTACAAGCCCAGTTGGCATAAATACAATAAAAAAAAAAATTAAAATTTTTGTGCAATGTAATATTGTTGTACTGTTATACCGAAAATATCACTGGGGTTTAAAACTTTTTGAAAACTTACTGAATAAAATTTATGAAAAATTTCCTGCCATGATTTGCCCCCTCCCACTCCCCAGGAACCCTTTAAAGTTTCATACTTAAGAAATGTGAATTTGACCATTTTCTTATTTAAAGGAAAGAATGTGTAAGACATGATTAACCCTTTAAATTATTGCTCAATTAGGTTGTTTTTTAAACTTTCATGGTATCAATGTATTTATCATTTTTCAAATAAAAGGGTTTTTAACTTTAGGATAAAATTTGATGTAGTGTAATGTGGGCCCCGATGAGGTTGGGCATTAAGTTTGTTTATTTAAAAATGAGAAAAATTTTATATGAAAAGAAAAAACCCCGTGTCGTTTTTTAAAAATTTTAAAAGCATTTTTAAAAATATTAAGTTTAAATAATTTGTAAAACCATGGCATTGTTTTTGACTAATTCAGCTGAAGAGTTATAGATCAGAGCGCATTTTATGGGTTTTTCAGATTATGAAAAACAGTTTTAAACATTTTTCTAGCGTTGGAGTTGTCTCCCATCATGAAATTGGGAAAAGTTTTACTCTCATAGGTTTTCAGTACGTACCCATTGAAAAATGTTTTTTCAGAATGCAATTATAAGTGAAGGAAATGCAAGAATTTGCTTGAAATCCCACAAATTTTTTAAATAGCTCTGGAGATAATGCATCTCTGGAGAAAAGCTGCAAAAAAGCCGATTTTAGCGTTAAATGCTTGAAATGCTGATCAACAGAATAAGAGACACCCCGTGGAAACAGCAGGGCTGACATAGCTTGGCTGTCCTCAGCAAAAGGGGGGAATTATTGACAGGTTCCCTTTAAAACTTAGTGTAAACATAGACTAGATAATCTTAAAGTGCACCAGATTTGTCATTGTGTTGATAAATTTGGTGCAGATTTAAATTGTCTGGTCTAAGTTTACACCTTCTATTAGTTGGCTTACTTAATGTCACTAATTGCACCAACATTTTTGCACATTTATTTGGTGTATGGCATTGCATGCCAAGCCACACTCTGTTTTCACTAAGCTACATATCTTTTACCGGGGCTACACCCTTTTGTCGGATAAGGTGCAGAGATGTCTAGAAACTGTCTAAAATACATTATACATTCAGTGTAAAGCATGGACGCTGGTATTCTGGTGCAAATTGAGCCACAATTATGGTGCAATAACTAAAATAGATGGCCCCCATATTTTAAAATTTCACAGCTGATTTAACTCATAATAGGATTTTTAGTAATTTGGGCACCAAAGAATGCTTTACACCATGGAATCAATGCTATTCTATACTATAGAGCCATTAGCACTCACTATACCATTGTATGGTGTTGAGAGCAACA
Source organism: Phyllomedusa bahiana (assembly GCA_025379985.1). Lineage (NCBI taxonomy): Eukaryota > Metazoa > Chordata > Amphibia > Anura > Hylidae > Phyllomedusa > Phyllomedusa bahiana. Next base: position 32,722 of record JAODAL010004359.1, on the reverse strand, counting down.
CTGCTTCTAAAAGAGAATACTATATTATACTATATAATCCAATGCATCATGTCACTGTTTTTCTTATTCATACAGCATATTTTAGAAACAAACCTCCATTTGAGGTCAAAGATATATGGAGATACAGGAGTCCTATAGACATTGTGGGCGACATGCATGAAATTTGGCGTGTTATGTTTTAAACTTGGTGATTTCTACTGCCCTATCTGAGAGCCACAAATTCCAATATGTATATACCCGCACAACATATTATAGAAACTTCACTTTTTTTCTTCAAATTTATTCTTAACAAATTAGTATAAGCGACCAACCAAATCCATAAACGTTTTCGGTCCTACTGGGGCCTTCATTAGCTGTGTCGCTTTTCTTGTAATATAGTACATAAACAGGCGCTGGCAATCTTAGTACATAGAGGCTACTGGCCATAGCTCAGGAGGATAAGAAGAAATTGCGAAAGGGATTTGGTCGGTCGCTTATACTAATTTGTTAAGAATAAATTTGAAGAATAAAAGTGATGTTTCTATAATATTTTCTGCGGGTATATACATATTGGAATTTGTGATGCTCTTTATACCCAGCATTTAAAAATAAGAGTTGAAGGTGTGCCGAGCAACTTGGATTGGATTCGATCTGAGAGCCAGACATAAAAAAGGGAGGGATACTGAGCCCTGTCATGTATAGTTTTATATAATTTCCAAGTGAAAAGCGAGGTAAATTCAGATGGGACTCCTAGGAAAGATCATGAAAGTCTTGATTACCCAGTCCAAACACAGTGAATGACAGCTTCCCCTGTGTCGGTGTGTGTACAGAGAAGGCTGTCAGGTACTGTCTCCACTAGGAATCCTGTCAGGATTTACTCTCCTTTTACTCAGAAATCCTGCTCCAACGCATATAAACCTATGTGCAAAAAGGAAAGAACAGCCGCTTCACCCTTGTTCCATTCAGAGGTCTTCTTTCATCAATCAATCATGACTGGGCGTAGTATATTCAGCGTGGTATGTGTGAGGAGCCCGGAGGAAGCCCGTGGATCCAAACGGGCAATACAACTAGTAAATCCAAGGAAAAAGGTTCTCCAGCTCCTTCATGTCAAAATAGTAATTTTATTTCAAAGAAAAATTAAAAATCCATAATGGCACATAACAATCGCTTACGCGTTTCGGATAACTTAACCCTTATTCATAGCATAAACTATTACTTCCAAGAACACAGACTATATATCCCTCATCCGGAAATGACGATTACCCCCCTACGTCATGATCACATGACACACATAATACATAATGGACAAATACAAAAACACATTAAAAATACTGCAATTATGAACATCTAATAGTAATACAAAAGATCGTTTCTATAGTTTAGACCATGCGGTATTCTGGTGTTTAACTTAAAAATCCAAAATGCTTCTCGATTAAGAAGTAGTTGTTTCAGATTCCCCCCTCGGGGACTGAGCTTCCCCTTTTCTATGCCAAAAAATTGAAAATTAGAAAGATCGCCTTTGTGGACAGTCAAAAAATGCTTAGAGGCCCCCGAGATGCTTACATGTCCCGTGTTAATTATATGAGAAATGTGTTCATAAATTCTACGTTTTAATTTTCTGATGGTATGACCTATATACATGAGATCACATTCTCGGCAATTGATCGCATATACTATTGCTTCTGAGTTACAGTTAATAAAACTGTCTATTCGATATATACAATCTCCCAGTCGAGCTGAAAAATGTGTAACATGTTCTGTGTATTGACACATGTTGCATCGCAATCCCCTGCATTGGAAGTTACCTTTAACTGATAACCAAGAAATATCCTGGGTAACCTCATTAAAGAGACTAGGTGACAACATCATCTCTAGAGATTTGCCACGTTTGGGCACATATCTTATCCCTCTTTCTAAGATCTCCACTGTTGTTCTATCCTGGCACAGAACGGGTAAGTTTTTTTTGTATAAGTTTCACAATTTGCTTATATTGATTGCTATATGTCGTGGCAAATGTTAAGGGAATGGACATTCCGTTCTGTTTTTTCCGTGATTGATTATGGATTAAATCCTTCCTATCCCTTTTTGCTACTAAGTGCTTAGCCCGGTCAATGTTCCATTTGGGGTAACCTCTTTTTTTTAAACGATTTAGAATGATGTTATTTTGTGTATTCAATTCCTCATTGTCCAAACACAGCCTTCTGGCTCTGACGAACTCCCCAACAGGTATGGCTTTTAAGGTATAATCTGGATGGTTGCTGCTAGTGTGCAACACTGTGTTGCCTGCAACACTTTTTCTGTACAATGAAGTGCATACAATGCTGTTCTTAACATACAAGGAGTCCTATAGACATTGTGGGCGACATGCATGAAATTTGGCGTGTTATGTTTTAAACTTGGTGATTTCTACTGCCCTATCTGAGAGCCACAAATTCCAATATGTATATACCCGCACAACATATTATAGAAACATCACTTTTATTCTTCAAATTTATTCTTAACAACCAAATCCATAAACGTTTTCGGTCCTACTGGGGCCTTCATCAGCTGTGTCGCTTTTCTTGTAATATAGTACATAAACAGGTGCTGGCAATCTTAGTACATAGAGGCTACTGGCCGTAGCTCAGGAGGATAAGAAGAAATTGCGAAATGGATTTGGTCGGTCGGTTATACTAATTTGTTAAGAATAAATTTGAAGAATAAAAGTGATGTTTCTATAATAGTTTGTGCGGGTATATACATATTGGAATTTGTGATGCTCTTTATACCCAGCATTTAAAAATAAGAGTTGAAGGTGTGCCGAGCAACTTAGATTGGATTCGATCTGAGAGCCAGACATAACAAAGGGAGGGATACTGAGCCCTGTCATGTATAGTTTTATATAATTTCCAAGTGAAAAGCGAGGTAATTCAGATGGGACTCCTAGGAGAGATCATGAAAGTCTTGATTACCCAGCCCAAACACAGTGAATGACAGCTTACCCTGTGTCGGTGTGTGTACAGAGAAGGCTGTCAAGTACTGTCTCCAGTAGGAATCCTGTCAGGATTTACTCTCCTTTTACTCAGAAATCCTGCTCCAACGCATATAAGCCTCTATATCACAATTTTCAGCTTCCTTCTCCAATCATCAAGGTTTAGCACAGAAAAATCTCTCTCGTTTCATGCACATGACAGTATTGCAGATTTTTGCAATCTCTGAATTGAATGGTGCCATAATAGGACACCCTTACTCTTCTATGGGGCTGAATTATACATCTTCCTCCTCATGAATTAACCTCTTACCCACATTTAACATACCTGTATGTCACAATGCCGGTAACAGAGCATGGAGCAGGCTTACTTGCTGAACCTGCTCCATACGTGGCAGGTAATGGCCAATAATTACAGCTGTAACTTGCCGCTACCTGTCAGGATCAGATAAAGTTCTGATGCTCTTTAGCTTTTGAGATGCCGCATCATCTAACCAGGTCCGCCATACAGGGGGTACAACCAGTACTCCCGTATGGGGCCCGGTGGAATAAGGGGGCCCGCGGCAAGCAGGCCCCCTTATTCCCCATGACAGAGCGGGGCCCGGCCACGCATCCGGTCTCTGAACGCCCGGGCCCTGCGTTCCGAGCGCCTAGAGACCGGCCCGGGAGTTAGGGACTAATGTCCCCGACTCTCGGGGCTGCGCTGATCTCCCCGGCAGGCTGAAGGTGTTAGGCCTTCAGCCTGCCGGGCGCCGGCCCCTACTGCTGACGTAGGCGTGCGGTGACGTCACATCACCGCGCCGCCTATGCAGGGCGGCAGTAGGAGACAGCGGCAGCTCGGAGCAGCGGGAGCCGGAGCCAGGTAAGTGGCTGTTTGTTTTGTTTTTTTTTTAATTATATATAAGGAAAGGGGCCCTGGCTACCTGGCTAGAAATAAAGGGGGCCCTGACTACCTGGCTAGAAATAAAGGGGGCCCTGTCTACCTGGCTAGAAATAAAGGGGGCCCTGACTACCTGGCTAGAAAGAAAGGGGGCCCTACCTGTAGTACCTGGCTTAAGGCTCTGGCTAGAAATAAAGGGGGCCCTGGCTACCTGGCTAAAATAAAGGGGCCCTGTCTACCTGGCTAGAAAAAAAGGGGGCCCTGACTACTTGACTAGAAATAAAGGGGGCCCTGACTACCTGGCTAGAAATAAAGGGGGCCCTGACTACCTGGCTAGAAATAAAGGGGGCCCTGGCTACCTGGCTATAAATAAAGGGGGCCCTGGCTACCTGGCTATCCCTAAAGGGGGCCCTGGCTACCTGGCTATCCCTAAAGGGGGCCCTGGCTACCTGGCTATCCCTAAAGGGGGCCCTGGCTACCTAGCTATCCCTAAAGGGGGCCCTGGCTACCTGGCTATCCCTAAAGGGGGCCCTGGCTACCTAGCTATCCCTAAAGGGGTCCCTGACTCTACCTAACGCTAAAGGGGTCCCTGACTCTACCTAACGCTAAAGGGGTCCCTGACTCTACCTAACGCTAAAGGGGGCCTTGGCTACCTAACTCTACAGGGGCCCTGACTCTTCCTAAACATAAAGGGGGCCCTGGCTGCCTACAAACTAAAGGTGTCTCGTGGCTAGGTACCACCAACGCTAAAGGGGGCCTTGGCTACCAAACTCTACAGGGGCCCTGACTCTTCCTAAACATAAAAGGGGGCCCTGGCTGCCTAAAAAACTAAAGGTGTCTCGTGGTGGGTTTACCCACCAACCTACCTGGGGCTGGCCTACCAACTTATCCGGTGGGGGTCTGCCTACCTAAATAGGGCCTTTCTACCTACCTAGAGTCTTGACTACCAACCTGGTAATATAATTGAGAGGGCAGCGGTCCATAGTTGTAGCATTATTTCCAGGGGGCCAGTTCTCTCCCCACCCTCCAACCCCTTAGGGTACTAGGCCTCTAAGTTATGGCTTGTACCCGCTCTCCCACCCCTGGGAGGATTGTACAGAGGTGGGAATAGGTAAAGAGATGCTGGAAAATTGAGGATTCTAAGATATTTGTGTGTAAATTCTACAGGAATGAGTGGTGGCCGGGACAAGTCATCATGGCGGTGTGGAACAGATGCAGAAGAGAAGGGATAAAGAACGACTCCTCAGATTAGACGTCTCCGGTGAGTCCCTGATTTCAGGGGTTATTGTACTACTTTACTGGATCAGTGCTGTATTCACTGTAATGTGATGTGACCCGAGCTGGTGTCAGATCACTATGTGGTCTCCATATGGTGGTGTTATATCGGCGTTAGTATAGTGGCAGCGCACATGTGTACCAGATAGTAAAAGAGAGAACACCTCACCCCGTGATAGGAGTTACACTTTTCCTTTCTTGCTGGTGTTTATTTTAGAAGGTGGTGAGGTGCGTGACCAAGGGAAACATGGAGGGGATATTGTATGTGGGTGGAGGGGGATATGGATGGAGCTACTTAGCCCTGTGGCTATGATATGTTAGACTGACAGACAGACAGATATGTGACTCTCTTGGTACGGTGTACTACACCATACAGTTCTTTTTTGCATACTGTATGAGGCCGTTTTTTTTTTTTTGCTGGGGGCGGGGCGATTGGGTTGCTGGGTGCGGGGTTTAACAGGGGGGGGGGACCCAGGTGCTTCAGCTGTATGGGGCCCTGAAATTTCTGTTGGCGGCCCTGCATCTAACTGTATGAGCACCATTCCTTCACATGCTATTCCCCTCCATCAAGCGGTTTCCATGGCAACCTGGGGTATAATGAAGGCCTCCATAGCTGCCATGTTACCACTCCTATCATAGGAGTGATGTTATAGGAGAGCCCTATTTGTACACCCTTTTGCAATACATTAATATTGCAAAACAGTGTACAAACGATCGTGTCCCCTAGTGCTCAAGCCCCCCAAAAAATGTTTAAAAATAAAAAAAAATATTACAATTCTATATACAGCCCCCTTTTGCCATTAAAATAGATGCAAATGGAAGTTATTTTGTTAGAGTCCACACAAAATCATGTGTGTTTTATAGGATGCTGTATTATTCTAATGTTCTGAAATATCCGTGCAGAGAGCGCAGGCATACACTAAAGTCACTGAATGCCCCCAAACGTCTTTTTCTGACTTTATGGGTGAGGGAGGGCATAATATGTAAAACAAAGTAACAAAAAACACACATAAAGAAAATAAAATATTATTAAAATAAATACTAACAGCCCAAACTGCAATTTTTAGCCCAACCCTAACGACTCTAAAACTTTTTATCATCTATATATATAACTGTTCGTAAAGTGACACAATTACAAAACATATTTTAGCCCCACTTTTGCTGTTAAGAAAATAAAAACACACTTTTACAATTTTCCCTAAAAAAAGCATAGAAGGAAAAAATTCCAAATGCCAAAGTAGTCGTTTTTTTGGTCATTTCATAAAAATTTGAATAAAAAGTGAGCAAAATGTCACATCTATTCCAAAATAGTACTAAAAAAAACTATACTTCAGCCTGGTCTTTTTGTTCATATTCTTTATTTTTCCTACTTTCTTCCTCTAAAACCTAGGTGCATCTTATGGTCCGGTGCGTCTTATAGTCCTAAAAATAAGGGATATAAAACCACATCTCAAAATTATTCCAGCTGATGTACAAAATGTATTTATGACTTGTCATTTGCCCTTGGTGAGGTAGTATAAATGGCCAAACTAAATTTATTCTGCATCGAACATACATGAAAACCTAATTCAGTGGAAATATCACTCTGCTATTAAAGGTGACCAGCAACACAATGGGTAGATGCAGTAATGAAAATCTTGAACACTGTCATGATGGCACACAGTAGTAATTATAATATGTGACCTCTCGTATTCTTTATTGGTACAGTGACAAATATTCATATAAAATGCTTTTCTATGAATATAAATATTAGCGCATGTTATGGACATATGAATGCTACTCCACAAATACAGCAATTCCAGTTATTGTATCTCTACCAACCTGCTTCTTGGCATCTGTGATTCTGTATAAAATATACTGATTCCCATCTTCTTTTGCATGATTGAAGGTCTTGAGAGCCACATCTACTGCACTGAAGACATTTTGGTCATTACAGTCGTCATTAATAACTGTGGCAGAACCTAGGAGGCAATGTGAGCAGAGGAGCAGAATAGGCAGGAGCCTCATGGCTGCTACTAAGCTGCAATTAGTGGATAATAATCAGAAGATTACAGGGATATAAAGTCCTCCACAATAATTGGGGGGTACTTAATAAAAAAAAACAATGTTCTGCCTATCCAGAAAAAAGGGTCCCTGAACTTTGATTGTAAATATTACAAAACCTGAACTGTGTAAATAGTTGCCAAACTTTAAACCAACCTGCCTACTCTTGTTGTCCTTGTAACGAGTAAAGGTTCAGCTAGTTCACAGATTGGGTTTTGTATTTGGTTGTCTTCCTAGACAACAAAAATAAAGAAACATTTAAAATGCTCACGTGTTCCTCCATTCAAAATGTACACATGCATATAGTACTAATGGAGGTGGCTCTCTTTTAAGTCAATGTCTGACATATAAAAAAGCTTTGGTAACCGGACAAGTGTTTATCAGCAAAACCAGAATCTCCTCCACAAGGAAAAAGACCTATTTCTTACCCCTTATCTGTACGGAGCAGGGTACTTGCTGACTGGTTGAGAGTAGTGATGAGCGATTACGTTGACTATCGTCATCGAGTCAATAGTCGATATCGGCAATTATCAATAAGATAATCGATAAGTCGATAATAGATTATCGCGATGACCATTAAAGTCTATGGGAGAGGAACATGCCTTCATTCTTACACCCAGAACAGGATGATAAGCTGGGAATTAACATCCACAATCAGTCAAATGGAATTCAATGCTAATTCTTAGGCAACACACTTAGGTTAAAAAGCCACAGAAAAAAACTCTGACACACCATTCACTATCCCTGTCTTGTACCACTGCATGACCCTTTAAACCTGCATGACCCAAAATATAAAATGTGCAGAAGGCATATGATTTGTACCATCATTTTACTGAACTGGACATGAATATCCCTGTCATGGAACGCGCATGAGGCCCCCAAACCTGCATGACCCCAGAATTAAAAAGTGCGGAAAAAGGAGTCTTTAAAACCACCCATTTAGGTTTTCACTGGACATTCACTATACCTGTCCTGTACCGCATGTATGACCCATTAAACTGTCTGACCCACACGGTTAAAAAGTGCTGGGAAAAGAGTCTTTCAACCACCATTTTAGTTGAACTGGACATTGGACTATACCTGTTCTGTAACCACAGTATGACCATTAAACCTGTATGACCCTCGATTTACAAAAGATGCTGGGATAAGGAGTCCTTTCATACCACCATTTTAGTTTAAAGCACATTTGACTATAACCTGTCCTGGACCGCAGTATGACCATTAAACATGCGTCTGACCCCCAAATTAAAAAGTGCGGGAAAGGAGGTCTTTCAATCCACCATTTTAGTTGAACTGCACATTGACTATACCTGTACTGGACGCAGTTTGATCCATTAAACCTGTTATGACCCCCAAATTAAAAAAGTGCGGGCAAACGGAGTCTTTGAACCACCGTTTTAGTTGAACTGGACATTAACTTATATCTGTCCTGTAATGCAGAATGACCATTAAACCTGTCTGACCACAGATTAAAAAGTGCCGGGAATAGGAGTCTTTCAACCACCATTTGTAGTTCACTGGGACATTGGACTATCCTGTCCTGGGCCACAGCATGAGCCCCAAACCTTGCATGAGCCCCTCACTCATTAAAAAGGCCGGGAAAATAAGGGAGTCTTTCAACCTCCATTTTAGTTTTGTCTTGGACATAGACTGATACCCTTGTCCTTGGGCCACAGCATGAACTTAAACCTTTTGAACCGATCACAAAGTGGCACTATGCAATTTTGATCAGTGTCTCTCATTTAGTATATTTTTTGGTAATTGACATGTGTTTACAGATTTATTCAGGGAAGTTTTATTATAGTTTTACAATATTATTACCATTTTGCTTTTTTTTTCCAGGGTGATAACATACAACATACACCCCTCCCTGCAGTTAAAAAGGTATTTTTTACAGTGTAGATGTGTTAATTCGTCCGCAACCCCATAAGTAATACAAATGTCCAATCAGTCCCAAAAAACACTTCTTAGTTGAGAAGAATTTGCCTCCCTGGCTTCTGAACTGATTCAGCAATCATTCAATGGTTTCATTTTTCCTCCAAATCCATCTTCATTGATTAGGGACAGACTCCGCTGGAGATCAAATGATGGGACCCCAATAGTGACTCCAGCCCATGAACATTCTTAAGCCTCAAATTGTGCAATTTGTTCCAGCCCTGGGGCCCTTTTTGGACACTACTTAACCTAACAGAAATCACATTTTATAAATCGATTTTTGTTAGAGAAGATTTGAAGCCTCTCCATGATTGCCCCTAAACGGTGAGAGCCAGTGCTGACCGTCAGCCATCTGTTTACACGGGGTCCAGCTGCCAGACTTACAGTGGGTGCGGTCGAGAGACCAGGCTAGCGGCTGTCATTCTATTAACAACGCAGGTTCAGCAGGCCAGGGCCGGAGTTACAATGGGGTGCGGTGAGAGCCCAGGCTGGCGTCCGTCATCTATTTACCACGGTAAAAATGGCCTTATGAGCAGAACGAAAAAGTCGTGCTGAATCAGAGTGCGGAATCGGAAGTGTGAGTAAGGACTCGCAGACTTCCTCAGTACACAAGTCAAGGACCCTAGGGTAGCGCTGACCCTCCGTCATGAGGCGGGACTACAATGAGCTTCATTGGAAATACTGGTGTTAACGCTCCTGTTCCACCAGGTGCCCTTTATCTTGGCATTGCTTTTTCGTATTTTTAGCTCAACAGTGCTGGAGGAATTTGTCTCTGACTTTGTTCTCTGTCCGTGTCCGATACTTCCATGTCTCTGAATAACCTACATCTGGTCAAGTTTTTATTGTTCTCCCTTGTACAATTTCAGAGGAATTTTTTTTACCAGCTATTTTGTACATGCAAGTTTTTTAGTAGTTTAATTCTAGAAAACAGCATTTTTAAAATAGATGAATCCACAATGTCTTTTCTCTCTTTTTTAATGTATTAAATGGGTTGTGTCTCAAACAGGCGATTTATGAGCTATGTTAAAAAATTCTTGCATAAGACTTATCAATGTCGATTTTGGGCCCCCCCCGCACCCAATATGTGTCCTTTAACAGTGTCCTTACCTATTCCTGTTATCGAACTCAGCACCATCACCCTTGAGCCACTCTGGCACTTGTTGAGAACAAATGTTCTGTTAGAAAACAACATTTTTTTATAATAGGACCTGTAAGTTAGCTGCATGTCACAGCAAATGCCCCCAAAATTCAAAGCATGGCCCCCTTGAGCCACTTTGGACAATGTGAAGAACATAATAATCTGTTAGATTACATTTTTTTGTTATAATAGGACCGGAGTTATAGCTGCATGTACAGAAAATGCACACCTAAAATTCAAAGCATGACCCTTGAGCCACTTTGGACCATTGTGAAGAACAAAATGTCTGTTAGAAAACAACATTTTTTTTTTAATAGGGACCTGGAGTATAAACTGCATGTCCACAGCAAAATGCCTCAAAAATTCAAAACATGACTCTTGAGCCATGTTTTGACACCAAATTGTGAAGAAACACAAATGTCTGTTAGAAACATATTTTTTGTTAGAGTAGGACCTGTAGTATTGCTGCATTTCAAGGCAGCATGACCAAAAAATTATATAATGACTTCACAGCCCACTTGTTAAAATTGTGAGGGAGAAATGCCACTTATGAAGCCGCACATTTCGTTTTCCAAAGGGACCATGATTATACTTTTCTCACAGACAACATGACCCAAAAAATTAATAAAAATGACTTCTCAGCCACTGTTAAAAATTTGTTGAGGGAGAATGACATTAAAAAGCACAGATTTCTGTTCCAAAGGACAATGATTATTGCTGTATCTCACAGCAAACATTGACCGCCAAAAAATTATAAATATGACTTCTCAGCCACTTATTTAAAAATAGTGATGGAGAAATGCCACATTGAAAGACACATGTCTGTTCTAAAGGACTCATAATTTATAGCTGTATCTCACAGATAACTTGAGTCGAAACCACTGACAATGCGAAAACACTCTAAAGATAAAGTGAGTAAATGGAATACGGTGTTGTCATGAAACCTTGCGTCTGTGTTTACAGTCTCTCACAGCAAAAACCAGCAATTGAAACTGTTGGGAAAAAGAGAATAAAAATGTGGCTAGTAAAATTATCATTTAAAAAAAAAGTTTTCAAGGGACCAGATTTCTGCTTTTTGAATGAGGAATGTGAAGTAGACACTGGAACTAATCGGTGACTCCACGGCAATTGGGGCCACAAACCATCATCAGAGATCCATGGCGACTGATTCATCTTGATGAAAGTTCAAAAACGATCTCCAACATTATCTGTGGGAAGCTGATGCGTTTGTCTGTTAATGGACTCCTCCAGATGTGCTGAAGGTATGCTCAGATATGACGTGGGCATGTGGGCAGGACAACCCTCTATGGAGTTGGCGAGCGAGCGTGGCCATTCGTCCATTTTGGATACCAGAAGTCTATTGGGTACGGAACACATACAAAAAACATCGGTGTGAGACGCAGATAGTCCTGCACCATGATCTTGAAGCTGGTCTACTGTGAGTTGGATGTGTGCCCTGCATCTGCATGCGTTGGTGAGGTGGTAAATAAAGATTGCCAGAGTTCACCCTTAGGCTTTCTGCCACCTTCGCCTGCTTCTGCTGCTGCCGCTACAGCAACTTGGCACTCTACTGCTGTCACGTCAACTGATGTTGTTCACCGTGACATTTGAGGAACGTCGACAGACAGACGCTACCTGATTCTCCAGTTGATTCATCAATCACAGCAAGGTCTCCATTTCCGCATTGTACTCTCTATTTGGTGGGTGTAAGAGGAAAAGTGTCTGAGTTTTTTTGTTTTGTACGGGGATCCAAGGAGGGTGGCCACCCAGTAATGTTGTTTCATTTTGATGGCCTGTAAGTGCGAGATCATGTTGGTGGAAATGGGAGCATCCAAGCGACTCATGTGAGGAAGGAGCTCCTTGATTTTCCCAAGCCTCTGGGTGAGGGCATTAGCAAAACTGTCTTCCTCATCTTCCTCATCCTATCCGTCCAATTTCGCGCCAACCTCTTTCAAGGCTGAGGGACGTTCTAGTATTGTTGGTGTTCAGGAATACCTCCTCCTCCTCCTCCGCTTCCTCCGGCACAGCTCTTAAACACAGCCCTGACTTGCCTCAGATGATGCACCCTGAGAGCGAGTTGCCGCTTATGCCTAGCCCTGGACCCTGAAACCACTGGCCTAATGAAGGGACCGATTAAATTGAGAAAAATGTCGGACTTGTGGATTCGACGGAGAGAAAGGCTCCGTGTCCGCATCTGTTTTCTGTCTCCTCCTCCGTCGTAGGCGGGACCTGTTGTTTCAGAGTGTCCAACGATCGTTCCAGAACTAAGATCACCACAATGCTCATGCTGACAAGGGCATCGTCCGTAAGGGCTTCGTACTGCGTAAGTGGCATTGCGGCTACTGCTCCACCAATCGTGGAGCAGATGTGGAGGGTGGAATTCCAGCGTGTTGCCAGTCAAACATGAGACTATGACGGGGAGGAGGCCGAGAGCTGACGTGCAACGCCGCCAGGCGGGACGAAGCAGGGGTGCGATCGGCGCCATGTGCGAACTCAGACCTCGAGCCTTTCTCAGGCAGGCCGGTCCAGACCGGGTACTCTTTTAGGAAATTTCTGGACAACAAGGTTCATTGTCATGTGCCAAGGCCAAGGGATGTGCTCCGCCTACACGATCTTAAGGGGGGCCAGTAGATGTTTCGCCCGTTATCCACCACCACCTTCCCTGGCAACAAGGACCTGGGTGAAAGAAGCCCTTGCACCATCCCTGCTCGGACTGAAGAGCGTGCAGCCGAGCTGAGAGCCACCGTCACCCCCAGAGACATCCACCCAGCTGCACCAGTGAGCTGTCACAGGAGATATAGCGGCCTTGGCGTGCTTAACTAGGCCATGTGTGGTGGTCAGATGGACTTTTCCAGGACACAGAATGCAGAAAACGCGCTTGAAATTTTAGATGACACGCGTTGCTGGACCAGGGCGAGGGGGAACGGCTTTTCTGGCAAAGAAATGCCTGCTCGGCATCTAAGTGTATTGGGGGACATGGGCAAGGGCCATGACGTGGCGGAACCCATCTGTGTCACCAGACTGAAGAAGGCAACTATTTCCATGGCCTTAAAAGCCTGGGCAATGCCGACATTCAGGCTTTGTGTGTTTGGGATGGTTTGGGTTAAAAAGGTATTTCTTCTGCTCCCAAACCTGGAAGACAGATGGCTGGCTGCTGGTACTGGGCGTGTACGGGGGGAGCGTGCAGGTCGTCAAACTGGCGGAGGAGAGAAGGGTGTAGGATGGGCTCTGGTGGTGTGATGGTACTAGGGCGGACGGTGGAGGCTTGAAGCTGGAGGTGATCCCGATATCATGACTCTTGATGAGACATGGGCTTGTTGAGGAACGATGGTGGTGAGCGGAGGAGGAGCAGGCGAGAGACAGAGGGTTTGTGACAGGGGTTGGGGGCCCGGGTCGGTCGGGCCCTTTTTGGCCCAAAAGTTTTGCCTCCTTTTTCAACTATGCATTCGCTGCATGGATAGAATTTTTGGTGGTGGTTAAAACCAAGTTTCTTGCCTCAAAATTATGCGTTTAGGCAAAGGCGGCATATGACATGCTGGGGTAAATCAGAGGCTTGCTCAAAAAAGGGCCCCAGGCTTGAGGGGTCCGGGCCCTTTTTTGACGGCGATAAGCGAGGGGGGGTTTTTCCGCGGGACCTGGCTGGGGGAATCTATCAGCGGATTTTTCTGCGACGCCCTCTCCCTTTTTGGGGGACCGTCTGACCTACCCTCATCTTCTCCTCGCCCCAGTGATGAAGGCCTGTAAGCAATTCTGCTGAAAAGACCACGTTGGATCCGCAATGTCGTCATCATCATCAATCAACACAGGTGACTTAGTCGTCTATGACATTCTGCATCCAGGAGCTGCGGGCTACAAGCAAGAGGGACTGCAAGGCGTTGCCGACCGCCCGTGATTTTTGCCGATTGACCGGCTTCCTTCTCCTCCTCTGATGGCATCAGTAACTGGGCGTCAGAGCAGAGAAAATCATCCTCTTTGGCCTCTTGATCTTTTAACATGCCTTCTGACCCCAACCGCATTTTGTCATCAAAGGTCTTCAGAAAATGGATTATCCACAGTGGTGGGTACACGAGTTGACATTTGGGCTGCTTCATGTTGGACGCATGCTGATGATGCTGATGACGACATTTGTGGCCATGACTGGGAGGACGATGAGGTAAGACTGCTGGATGCAGATTGCATTAACCACTGAAGAACAGATTGGCGACGCTGTTCGTTACTGAGATTCACAGGGCCCTGACCCAGCGATGACAGGCCTGACGGTCCTGCAACTGACGATCCGCTGGCATGCGTGTTGTCGCCAGCACTGGAAGGAGCACCTTCTCTCATACCTCTACCTCCATGTCCTACCCCCCTCTTTGCTCGCTTACCACCTGAATTTCGCTCCATGTTCAGAAAGATAAAAATTTGAGAAGGTATGGAAGAGTTTTGGAAAGTGCAGCAAACAAGATAGAGGAGAACCAGCTCACCTGGGGATCCTGAGGCCTCACCGGAGTCACGGTGATTTGGGTAGACTACTCCCAGCAGCAAACAGCAAGCAAGTGCACAGACGTGCAAACCAGCTTCACAATGAGGAGGAACGAGAGTTCAGCGTGATGAATGGTGTGGGTAAAATCCAATCAATTTATTTGAATTTCTTTAAAACATATCCAAAAATATTTTTTTTGAAAAAAAAAAAAAGGTGATAGGATGAGGATGGCTTAGCATAAAAGGTAAATAGAAGCTATGGCATGGCACAAACAGCCGACGCTTTTCGGGAGTTAATCCCTTATTCTTGGTTCCATTGTGCACAATGCCATAGCTGCTATTTACCAGTTTTGGAAAGTCTCTTATTAAAAGATGGCAAATCACAGCTCTTCTCAAATCCCTCGAATCAAAACAAAATTGCCGGATTCAAATTTAACTGCATGGTGGCTCTATCAACAAAGCTGGCCTGCGCCAAAGTGAAAAAAAACACGTATCTGAACTGTAGACGGGATAATAAAAGGTATTTTTTGGCACCGATCAATTCACCTCTGGTGACTACAAAATTGCTGTATTCAATTTACCTGCAAAGTAGATCTATCAACAAAGTTTGGACTGACCAAAAGTGAAAAAAAACACCTGTCTGAAATGTATACGGGATAATAAAAAGGTATTTTTTGGCACCTTTTCAATTCACCTGTGGTGATTTACCAAAATTGCTGTATTAAATTTTAACTGCAATGTAGATCTATCTACATAGCTTGACTGACCAAAAGTGAAAAAAAAACACCTGTTTGAAATGTATACGGGATAATAAAAGGTATTTTTTGGCACCTATCAATTCACCTGTGGTGACTAAAAAAATTGCTGTATTCAAATTTAACTGCAAAGTAGCTCTATCAACAAAGCTTGACTGACAAAAGTGAAAAAAAACACCTGTTGAAATGTATGGGATAATAAAAGGTATTTTTTGGCACCTATCAATTACCTAGGGTGACTACAAAATTGTGTATTCAAATTTAACTGCAAGGGGCCTATATCAAAAAGCTGGACTGGGAAAAATTTGAAAAAGAAACCTATCTGAAATGTATTGATAATAAAAGTGGAGTTTTGCACCTACAAATAGACCTGCAGTTACCTTAGAAAAGATTTGTATCCTAATATAGGCAATGCAATGTCTAAACAAAGTTTTGGCTGTACAATTATCCAGTAAACCTTTATAGAGCTTGTCTTTTGTTCGCCTCCCCCTCCCCCCACCGTGACTTTTTCGCGGTAGATGCTCCTTTAAAATTCTCTGCCTAACTACCTAAAATCTGCAAATCTCTGATCGAACTAACTTCTAAGGATCACAGCTAAAAGTAGAGCTGTCTCTGTGAAAAAATAGAATAATTTGCTGAGCTTTTTTGCTGAGCTGTTTGGACAGGAGGCAGAGCGAAACGTCCTACTGCTATGAGACGCTGACACAACATGATCATGAACAGGAAGGGCTGTTCTATTTTAAAAACGAGGTCATGTGATTTTTCCAGCCAATCGCAACCATACACACCCCAAGTCATGACGTCGCACCCCACATCTCACCCTGCTCTTTTTTCTATAAGCTGATTTGCGGGCCCGCCAAAAGGACAGGAAAGCGCCGAAAAAAGGCGCGATATTATTAGATTATGCACAGATTTTAACCTAAATTATCGCGTGATCTAAAAAATCCGATCAACGTAAATACCGTGCCGATTTCAAGTTTGTCGATAATAATCGCTCAACACTAGTTGAGAGGCCTTTAATGTGGATTTGAGGGGGTTGTGTTCTACAGGGAACAACATCTAAATCCACTAAATGCAAACAGAATCCATGCCTTCAATTGTATCATATAAATACCATATACAGAATATTGTGCCAGAAGTACTCCATCAGAAAGATGTCACACTACGCACTACTGACCACTCACTTCGCTCCTGCTTTGAGCTGCTCTCAGCGTTCTCCTCTCTCTGCACATCTCCCTTTGACGGTCAAGTAGTCCATTTTGGCCTTACAATAGCTTTTTCTCACATCCATATTTCTATACTGGACTCTTTTCGTCTGCAATCTCTTGTGATCAACAGCCACATGCTTTTTCATTGCCATCAACGCTCAGAAAGTGAATGGTAAGTGAATAGTGTCAGTGGAACAGTATATGACTATGGAAGCCACAGACTGGCTGCAGTGGTCATAAGCCATTCGTGGGGACCAGAAGTAAACATGGATTGTGTTTCAGGGGCAGGAAGACTTAGCAACAGAGTCTCCTGGCCTGAATTATTTGGACTAAGATAGAGTGAAAGACTTTAGTACCACCCAGGTTAAAGGGGTTTTGCCACAAAGTCATTTCAAACCTGCTTTATCCAGCTTCAGCTTTCAGTGTTCAAAAGGGGATGTATGTATTTGTTTGAACTGCATATCATGTGATCCAGCAGGCTGACATCACTATGCCTTTCCTCAAAGTGTGCCCACTCTAGTCAAACAAAGGTGTGTTTATGTAAAGAGCTGTGAGTAGTTACAATGTAGCTGAGTACAGCTATCCAACATATCTATGTATCTAAATATTAGCAAACATAATCTCAGTATAATGGCAGTAAAAGTATTTAGCGCATGTTAAGGACAATTGAATGCTACTCCACAAATACAGCAATTCCAGTTATTGTATCTTTACCAACCTGCTTTTTGGCATCTAGGATTCTGTATAAAATAAACTGATTCCCATCTTCTTTTGCATGATTAAAGGTCCTGAGAGCCTCATCTACTGCCTCTTGGCTGCTACTAAGCTGCAATTAGTGGGTAATTATTAGAAGATTACAGGAATGTGAAGTCCTCCAGAAAATAGTGGGGAACTTAAAAAAAAACAACGTTCTGCCTATCCAGAAAAAGGGTCCCTGAACTTTGTAAATATTACAAAAACCTGAACTGTGAAAATAGTTGCCAAACCTTTGAGCAACCTGCCTACTCTTGTTGTCCATGTAACGAGTAAAGGTTCAGCTAGTTCACAGATTGGGTTTTGTATTTGGTCTGGACAACAAAATATAAAGAAACATTTAAAATGCTCATGTGTTCCTCCATTCAAAATGTACACATGCATATAGTGCTAATGGAGGTGGCTCTCTTGTAAGTCAATGTCTGACCTATAAAAAAGCTTTGGGTAACATGACAAGATTTTATCAACAAAAACCAGAAGACCTATTTCTTACCCTCTATCTGTACGGATCAGGGTACTGGCTGACTGGTTGAGAGGCCTTTAATATGGATTTGAGGGGTTAGTGTTCTACAAGGGAAAACATCGAAACCCATTAAATGCAAACAGAATCCATGCCTTCCATTGTATCATATATACAGAATATTGTGCCAGAAGTACTCCATCAGAAAGATGTCACACTACACACTACTGACCGCTCACTTCGCTCCTGCTTTGAGCTGCTCGCAGCGCTCTCCTCTCTCAGCGCATCTCCCTTTGACGGTCAAGTAGTGCATTTTGGCCTTACAATAGCCTTTTCTCACATCCATATTTCCATACTGGACTCTTTTCGCCTGCAATCTCTTGTGATCCAATTGAAAAAGGTTGCTGTGCCAACCAAAACATCTTGCCAATAATCACGTTGTCTCAGGCTGCATATCCTTATCATATTTATGTGTATGGAAATGAACTAGTGTAACCTACTAATGTAACCTTATTCAATTTCATAATTAAGATAAATATTTTGCATTTAAAATCAACTAAACCTGTGTGTGCTGTGGAATATTTTATCTCATTTGAAACTAGAGTGGCAATACTCCCTCAAGCACCAATTATTTATTCCAAGTGCTGGGCAGTACGTAATTATACACCAAGATCATCGGCATCATTTCTGTATGGTCTGATGAAGACACCATCATGGTGTGGAACCATGTACCCACAATAAAAACAATGTGTCTTTATCTACAAGTCACTGTCCATTCCAGCAGCTCCCATGGGTTCCTTTTTTGCAAATAATTTAAAACAGAAACTGCCTGTTTCACTATGCATAGTCCTCTTGTGCCTAATTAAAAATTCAAACCATGCTGTTGAGTCATGGGGGCTCATGTTGTTTGTCTGACTTAAAGGGGTTTTTACTACAAAGGCATTTTATGTCTGGCAGATTTCAGTGTGTTCAGAAGGGGGTGTGTATGATTTGTTTGAACTGCATATCATGTGACCCAACAGATATGACATCACCATAAGTTTCTCCACAGTGTGGTCACTCTAGTCCAACAAAGGTATGTTAATGTAAAAAACTGTGAGTAGTTATAATGTAGCTGAGTGGTTAGAGCTCCTGCTTTCCAACATAGGGGTCCTAGATTTTTTTTTCCTCATTGCAGATACCTGATTGAGGTTTCTTTTTATTTATTTGCACTGTTTGACTAATTACTAAGGAGTACAGAGGACAGGAGTGGAATGACAGCACCTGGGGTTGAACGCTCACTGAGTAGTGAGTGTATGTGATTACTAAGCAGTAATGGTGTCTGAGCATGTGCACCCAGGACTGAGGAACTCTTGTCACTGATTATATCCCCTAGAGACAAGCTGTACACTATGGATCACTAAGGTAGCAGCTCAAATAAAAAAAATGGTACAAAATTTTTAATAATGATGAATGGTTAAAATGTTTATTATTTAATTTGCAAGTTTTCCATATCCTTTTTATTTCGTGGTAAAAACCCTTTAAAGAAAAATTATAATTAGGCTACAAGTGCATAATGTAACCAAAAAAACAAACAAACAATACTCACCTTTGTACTCGCCGCCAATACTGTGTTGAAGGTGCTGGCAGTGTCTTCAGTCTCTGTTTACTTCTGGCCCACAAAGACAGTATGTGGTCAGTGAACCTTATCAATGGCTTCCACAGCCTCGTGCTATTCCATTGCCATCAACACTCACAAAGTGAATGGTGAGTAATAGTGTCGGTGAAACAGCACATGACTGTTGAAGCCACAGATTGGCTATGGCTATTGTGGTCATAAGCCATAAACAAGGAATGTGTGTCAGGGGCAGGAGGACTTAGTCTCCTGGCCTGAATTATTTTGACTAAGGCAAAGTGAAAAACTGTAGTCATGGCTGGGTGTGTGCAGTAGATGCTGCCTGGAGTGTCAGAAGAGTCTGCTTCAAGTTATCCTGAGTACAGCGTCTGTGAGACAAGCTGTTGGACTAGCAGCAGAGTTGGGAGAGGCTTGGGAGCCATGGTGTCTGTGAGAGTGATAGCCAGAGAAAAAGTGAGTATTGGACAGAGAGAAAGAGACTCACTGTCCTGAGGCTTAATGAAGGCCTCTTCCTCTCATACTGACAAAGTGAGTGGACTAGTGGTGGGGGGAGGGATGACCTTAAGACTTTTCCTCCCCCTGCTGTATAATAGAGTGGAATTTTGTAATGGGTTAGTACTGTATTCTGTAACTTTACTTCATCAAGTTCAAAACAGCTCTATACAGATATATCATAACTTAAATCCTATTGATCAACCTACATACCTCAGATGGGACAGGTTTCCCCTGAAACATATTATGAAAACCATCATCTACAGCCAGGACATCAGATATCATCCCATCTGCTCAAGCCCAGCAAACAAGAATGTCCACTTAAATCAATTTAAAGGCTGTTTTAAAATTAGGGCTACCAACCCCCGTTAAAGGGGTTTTGCCACAAAGTCATTTGATACCTGCTTTATCCAGCTACAACTTTCAGTGTGCTCAAAAGGGGGCGTGTGTAATTTGTTTGAACTGCATATTATTTGACCCAGCAGGCAGACATCACCATTCCTTTCCTCACATTGTGCTCATTCTAGTCAAACAAAGGTGTGTTTATGTAAAGAGCTGTGAGTAGTTCCAATGTAGCTGAGTGGTTAGAGCTTCTGTTTTCCTCAATGCACATACCTGATTGAGATTGCATAAGTAGAGGCAAGAATCTTAGGTGTTTAACCACCACCAACATGTCTAGTCACATGCAGCGAATGCGTGAGTTGAAATGGAGGCAACACTTGGCCAAAAAAGGCCAGACCGACGCCGGGCCTCCAACCACTGTCACACCCTCTGTCTCCGCCTCCTCCGCCACCACCAAGCGTTCCTCAGCTGCACATGTCTCTCAGAGTCAAGATCAGGGATCAGCCTCCAGCGTCGCCCGAGTACCACCAGCACCACCAGAGACCCATCCTACCCCTTCTCCTTCCGCCAGTTTTTACGGGCCTGCCACGCCGTACAGCGACCAGTCTTTGCAGCCAGCCTTCCCGTCTTCCAGGTTTGGAGCAGAGAAAACACTTTAACCCAAAACCCTCCCAAAGCCAAAAGCCTGAATGTCGGCATTGCCAGGCTTTTTGGCCTTGGAAATGTTGCCTTTCCGTCTGGTGGACACAGATGGGTTTTCCCCCAACGTCATGGCCCTTGCCTGCCCCAATAACCAGATGCCGAGCAGGCATTTCTTTGCCAGAAAAGCCGTCCCTGCCCGGGGCCCAAGCCCACGTGCCCATCTAAAATTTTAAGCGCTTTTGGTTGCATTTTTTGGGGCCCGGGGAAAAGTCCACCCTGACCACCGACACAGGGCTAGTAAGCAGGGCCCAAGGCCGCATTTTTTCTGTTACAGTCAGGGGGTGAGCGGGGTTTGGATGCCCGGGGGGGTGACGGGGGCTCTCAGGCTCGGCGCCCGCTTTTTAAACCCCCAAAGGGAGGGTTTGCAGGGTTTTTTTCCCCCAAAAGGCCCTTTGGGGTGGCTCCCCCCCCAAAGGAAAACCGGGCCGTGTTAAAATTTTAATTTTCTGTCTTGGGGGACCTTTCCACACATAGGCCCAGGATTTTGGGGGGAACCGGTTTCTCCGCAACAGCCCCCAGCGCTGGCTGGGTGCCAAAGAACCTTTTTTCCCCAGGAAAAGGTGGTGTCGTAAACGGGCGAAATCTCCCTGGCCCCCCCTTTAAAGGTTTGGGGTGGGCGGAGAAACATCCCTTCCCTGGCACATGTCATGAACCTTGCGTCCAGAAATTTTCCCAAAAAAGAGAAACCCGGAGTCGGGACCCCCTGCTGGGAAGGCTCGAAGTCTAAGTTCGCACTTCCCCCGTTCGCACCCTGCTTCATCCCGCCGGCTGCGTTGCAGAGTCACTCGGCCCCCCCGTCAACCTTCTCATTGTTGACTTTGGCAAAAAACCGCGGGAATTCCACCCCCCAACAGGCTCCAGGGGTTTTGGGAAAGAGCGAAATTTCCTTTTACGCAGAAACGAATTTGACACATGGCCTGGAAAAACAGCGGTGGGGCCCTCGGGGTTGTTGAGCCCCCCGGAAAAGTGGAGGAAAGGGGGAAAGGGGTTTTTGCCCCCACCCTTCCCAGTTTTGAAGAAGCCACCAAAATGGTCAGTGCGGAAAAGGGGCCCTTGGGTCACCAAAAGCATTTTTGGTGATTTTAGTTCTGGAACGATCGTTGGAAACTCTGAAAAAAAAACGGGTTTCCCGGGCCAGCGACGGAGGGGGAAAGACGGACACAGATGCGGAACGGACCTTTTTTCTCCCGTAAAACCCCCAAAAGGGGCCCAAACATTTTCCCAAAATTTTCATGGGGTTCTTCTTTAGGCAGTGGTTGGGGGTCCAAAAGCTAGTGCAAGGTGGCGAAATTAAAGTTCCTCGGGGGGGAACCCTTCTCGGGAAAATTTCAGGGCTGGGGGTAAAGCTGTCCCGGGGAGGCAGCGGAGGAGGAGGAGGAGGAGGGGGGAAATTCCCTTAGAAACCGATGTTACCGCCCCTTCCCTGTTTTTGGAAAGGGGTTTGGGGCCCCGAATTTGGGCGGGGGGGGAAAAATTGGGGGAAAAGATCATTTTTGCTAGTGCCCCCCGACCTAAAAGGCTTGGGAAATAAAGGGCCCCATCTCCCATGAGTGTTTGGGAGGGTCCATTTCCCCCCAAAAACATGACCCGGGCATTAAGGCCCCATAAAATAAACCCAACAGTTACTGGGTCCCCCCTTCCTGGCCCCCGGGTAAAAAAAAAAAACCCCAGCCTTTCCCTTTCCACCCAAACCCAAATAGAGATAAAATGCGGGAAAAATGGGGGCCCTTTTTGGCTGATTGATAAAAAGGGAGACATTTGGGGGCGTCGCTTCCCCGTTCCTAAAAATTCACTTTGGAACAACATCACGGACGTAACAGCGGGGGGGAGTGCCAAAAAAGGCTTTAGCGGCAGCGGGGCAGGCAAGGTGGCAAAAGCCAAAATGGGTGACCTCGGGCAATCTTTGTTTACCACCTCCCCAAACGCAGGCAATGCAAGGCAACCCCAAAACCAAACAGAGATCAGCTTAAGATCATGGTGCAGGCAAACCCTGCGTCTCAACACCGATTTTTTGTATGGTTCCGGACCCAATAGACTTGGGGGTTTTCCAAAATGGACGAGGGCCCCGAGCTGGCTTTCACCCCAAAAAAGGTGTTTGTCCTCCCCAGCAGCCAGCGTATATTGGCGGCCCTTTCCCACCACACTGGGGGGTTCATTACAGACAAACGACCGGCTTTCCAAAGAAAAAGTGGATCGTTTGATTTTCATCAAGATAAAATCGGCAGGGAAATCTCTGTTGATGTTGGGGCCCCCCAATTGCCAAAGGGTCACCGTTTAAATTGCCGGTCTATTTTCACTTTCCCTCTTAAAAACAGAAATGGTCCTTTTAAAAAAATTTTTTTTAAAAAATTTGATAATTTCTTACGAAATTTTTTTATTCTTTTTTTCCCCAACAGTTCATTTTGCTGGTTTTGCTGTGGGGGGAGACTGTAAAGACAGCAAGGTTTTATGAAAACCCACCTTTATTCCTTTTTTAAACTCATTTTAAATCTTAAAAAAGGTTTTCGCTTTTGTCAAGGTTTTTGAGGTCATGTTCCCTGTGAAAATACAGCTAAAATTTAAGGCCCTTTGGAACGGGAAATTTGGTTTTTTTGGGGGTAGCATTTCCCCCCAAACCAATTTTTTAAATTTAGTTGGGGACAAGTCATTTTTTATAATTTTTTTGGGGTCATGTAGTTTTAGATACACAATAACAGGGGTCCTTTGGAACAGAAATGGGGCTTATAAGTGGCATTTCCCCTCAAAATTTTTTTAAACAGTGGCTAAAAAGGAAGTCATTTTTTAAAATTTTTTTGGGTTTATGGCTGCTTTAAAATTTCCCAAGCAATACTACAGGCCCCAAATTAAAAAAAAAATTGTTGTTTCAAACAGACATTTGTTTTTTCAAAATTGCCCCCAAAGGGGCTCAAGGGAAATGCTTTTAAATTTTTTGGGGGCTTTTTTGCTTTGAAAGGGCCCCCCTTTTTTCTACAGGCCCCATTATAAAAAAAAATTTGTTTCTAACAGACATTTGTTTTTCCCACAATTTTTAAAAGAGGGGCTCAAGGGTGGGGGTGCTGCAGAAACGGGGAATGGGGTAGGACACTTTAAAGGAACACTTTATTGAAAAAATGACTTGTTTTTGAAAAAGATTTTTAAAACCATAGCTATAAATCCCTGTATTGGGGGGGGGGAAACAACCCATTTAATAAAATTTAAAAAAAGAAAAAACAAAGACATGGTGGTTTTCCACCCTTTATTTTAAAAATGTTTTTTTCTAAAATTTAAAAACTACTAAAAAAACTTGATGAAACAAAATACTGGTGAAAAAATTTCCCCCAAAAATTGTAAAAGGGGAAATGTACAAGAAAACTTGACCAATGTAGGTTATTCAGAGGGCATTTGGTTTTGAACACGGGGCAGAGAACAAAGTACAGAGACAATTTCCTCCAGCACGTTGGGGTTAAAAATGGGGAAAAAAGAATGCCCCAAAAAAAAGGGCACCTGGGGGGGAACAGGAGCGTTAACCCCCCAAATATTTCCAAATTAAGCTCAATTGGTCCGCACTAAAACGGAGGGGCAAGCGGCTACCCCGGTCTTGCTGTGTACGAGGAAGGCTGGAGTTCTCACACTTTTCCCTTCCGCACTCTTTCTTCAAGGAAGCAGTTTTCGTTTTTCCCCGCGTCATTTAGGGGAATTTTAACCTGCGTGTTATAATTTACGACGCCGCCTGGGGTCTCACCACACCCAAATGTTAAATCTTTGGCCCCGGGGGTTTATGCATGGCACAGGACAGGTTTTAGTTTAAAGGGCCGTTTAACTAAAATGGTGGTTGAAAGGGCTCCTTTTTTCCAGCACTTTTTAATCTGGGGGGGCAGACAGGTTTAATGGTCATACTGTGGCCCAGGACAGGGTTTGTCAATGTCCAGTTTAACAAAATGGTGGTTGAAAAAACTCCTTTTTCCGGCACTTTTTTAATTTTGGGGGTAGGGCAGGTTTTTATAATGGGGAATTTTCGGTTCCCGGACAGTTTAGTCAATGTCCAGTTCGCTAAAAAGGTTTTGGGTTTAAAAAGGGTCCTATTTCCGGGCACCCTTTTTTAAACTGTGGGTCCGACAGGTTTAAATTGGGCATTCTTGGGGGTTTTCAGGACAATATAGTTATGTCCATTCAAACTAAAATGGTGGTTTTTAAAAACTCCCCTTTTCCCCGGACTTTTTTTTTTGGGGGTCAACAGGTTTAATGGTCCCTACTTCGGGCCCCCGGACAGGTATAGTTTAAAAGTCCAGTTTTAACTAAAATTTGGTGGTTGAAAGACTCCTTTTTTTCCGGCACTTTTTTTTAAAATTTGGGGTTTATGGGTTTTTGGGGCCCTTTCTGCTTCCAGGACAGGGATATTAAAAGTCCAGTTCCAAATAAAATGGTGGTTTTAAAACTCCTTTTCCGGCACTTTTTTAAACTTGGGTCAAAACAGGTTTAAGGGTCTTTCTGCGGGCCAAAGGAACCCGGGGTTTGTCAATGTCCAGTGTTCAACTAAAATGGGGGGTTCAAAGACCCACTTTCTTCCGGCACTTTTTTAATTGTGGGGGATTTCAGGTTTTTTGGGGGCATGCTGCGTTCTAGGACAGGGGTAAATTTTAATGTTCCCCGTTCAAAGTAAAAAAAGATGGGTTCAAATAATACTTTCCTTTAGGCACTTTTTAATTTTGTGGGGGTGATTCAGGGTTTTTAAAGGGTCAGGGTGTGGTACAAGACCGGGATAGTGAATGGTTTGGGACTTTTTTTTTTGTGGGTTTTATAGCCTAAGTTTTTGTGCCCCAAAGGGAAACAGGTTTTCCCTTTGAATGTTTTTGGGGTGTTAATCCAGCTTCTCCAGCCCCGTTTTGGGGTAAGAATGAAGGGTTTTTTTGCTCTCCCAAAAGACTTTAATGGTCATCCCCTCATTTAAACGGGGTGCTTTACTTTCGAAAAACCTTATCGAAGGTGGCCGAAAATATCGACTATCGCCCCATGTCGATAGCAAAAGTAATCACTCAACCTAGTTACAACCTTCAAATTTTTAGAAATATTATAAAATTTTAAGGGGTTTTTTGGGGATTTTAATTTCCCCCAAAAAAACTTCAAAAACCCTTTCCCCTTTTATAATGAAACCCCAGGGAGGGGGAAAAAAAACCTCAAAACATACAGGACTATTAAATTTCCCTGAAAATTTAATGTTTTTTTATAAACCAATTTATGTACCCGATTCCCTTTTCATTAAAAGTTCCCATTGGAGGGGCTTTTTGTTTGGAAAAAAAAAGGACCCGAAAAATTTAAAGCAAGGATAAGGTCTCATAACCATACAATAAAGGACAAAAATGCATATTTACCTATAGCTAAATATTTCTGTAGTGTAAAGAAACAAAAGAAAAGGGAAAAAATAAAAGGGTTGGTTTTATTAACCCCTTAAGCCAAACGCCTGAAAAAATATTTAAATAACCAGCACAAAGGGAATGTAATTAAAGAGGGGTGTATACCTACTGGGGGGTGTATACCTTTCCCCGTCTACACAACACATTTGATAAGCATTAAAGGGGTTGTCTCGACAATTTTTTGGGTTTTAATTAAAAAAATTTTTTAAAAAAAAAAAAGCAGCTTTGCAAAAATATTTCATTAAAAAATGTCCTCTTTAATTTTGAAGGGTTTGCCCTTTTAGTATTAAAAAACTTAGCTTTCCCAAAATTTCTATAGCAGGGTGACCTGTTGATCCCTTTTCTAAATGGTGTCGGTCTGGGATGACTCATTTAAAAGGGCCGAGCAGGGGGCCCCTCCTGCAACAGAATGCTTCTGTGTGGAGGGGGGGGGGAGGGGGGAAATCTGGGTTCTTTTATACCCTGCTGCCTGGGTTAACCTGTTTTGTGCCTGCTTCCTCCTCCCCTCTACACAGATTATGTGACAAACAGTGACCCCCGCGTGTTACTATAAAACCCTGATGTTCTGTGGGGCTGTTTAAATATTTGTAATAGAACAGAAAAAGGCATGGGAAAAAGTTCCCTTCTTTGCTGTAATATGACACATCCTGGGTTTTAAATTTAAAACTTCCCAACTGCCCTGTGTCTGTTCGAAAAATGTAAGTAAGCAGGGGGATAGGAACAACCCTTTCATCCCCCCTGCTCTGGTTTCCCCAATAAAATCAGCCCCTACTGTCCCCCTGACTGGGGAGGGAAGGGAGCAAGAGCTCAGCAAACCCAAGGGGAGGGACAAAACAGGGTTAACTCTGGCAGCAAACCCCCCCCCCTCCCCTTGCTGTATAAAATTTTTGGGAGGAAGCTTTCTGTTTCTGAGGGGGGAAGGGGGAAAAAAAGGGAGGGGGAAAGGCAGACAAGCTAGCAGGGCCCCCCAAATTTTAACTCCCAGCGACCCGACAGGGGGGAAAACTTTTAATGAGAACAACTCCTTTAAGGAAAAATTAGGCCCCGTTCACAAACCCGTACCAGGGGTTTCCCAAAACAATTTTGTTTAGTTTAAAAAGCCAGGACATGGGAAAAACCCCCTATATCAATGGGGATTATAGGGTTTCTATTCGGTTTTTATCCCGTGACAGGTTTTGGGACTTTATTATTTTTGTTGTTTTGAAACTTATGAAAAAGAGCATGCAATATAAGTTCTGAAAAACCAAAAAGTAAAAACCCTTAAAGGGCCGTGGACCCCCTTTTAAAAATCAAAATAAAAAAATTTTTTTTTACATTGTTAATGGTTTTCCTTTATAAAAAAAGTTGCCTAACTTTAGGGCTGCAATTTTTCAGTCATTAAAATTTTTAAACCCTCAAATTTTTGAGTTTGCATGTTTTCCTTAGCTTCAGATTTTTTTTCAAAGTGACATTGGGCCCCCAGTTTTAAAGCTGGATGGTCTGCCTTCTTGAATGTTCTTCCTCTTCCCCCATTTCCTTCCAAAAAAGGTTTGATAATAAGCGGGCAGTTTCCCTTTTACCAGATTTGTTTAAACCCACCTGACAGCAAGGGGGCAAAATTTTTTGGGCTGTTCTCCTTTCCCTGCCTTTTCCAAAAGCCATAAACTTTTTTTAATTTTTTTCAATTTCATTTTACATGAGGGCCCTTTTTTTTTTGATGATAATGCATTTTTAATTGGGGTCATTGACTATAAAAATAAAAAATTTCGGGAAAAAGGGAAAAAAAAAAAACTAAGCTTTAAATGCGAAAAACAAAAGTACTTTCCACCATTTTTTTTGAGGGGTTTTTTTTTTTTTAGGTTTACTCTTCGATATAATTGATGCTTTTTCTGTTTTTCTGAAGGGCGGGTGTAATTTTTTATGATGAAAAATAGTAGGGAATTTTTTTTTTAGTACTTTCAAAAAAAATTTACCCCCTTTTGCCACATTTTAAATTTTTGGTTGAACAACTTTTTTTGTTTTTTTTACCCCACAGACCTAGTGAGGGGGTTATTTTTTTGGGGTTGATGTGGGAGTTTTATTTTTACCAAATTTTTGGGGGAAAATTTCGGGCTTTTTGACTTTTTTTTACTTGGGAAATTTTTTTCTTCTACGGTATTCAGGGGATGGGGTAAATGATGTTTTTAATTTTTTAAAAGATTTGGGTACTAAATTGGGGTGCAGGTTTTTTTTTTTTTTTGTAAAAATAAACAAAAAAAAGGGGTTTTTTCTTTAATATTTTTTATGCTTTATTTTTTTTCTTTAATTTTTACATTTGCACTTGTAGTTCCCCTAGTGTATGCATGTGAATGAGTGGGTGCGGGTAGTGGGCCGTCTGTCCTCATTAACTTTCCATTGAACTTTTCCCAACATAGCCCAAAACATCCCCCTCTCGGGGAAATCCCCCTGGATGGGGTTTAGGAGGATGGGAATGGACATTAAAAAACACCCCTTTTCAGTACCCAAAATAGTAGGGAACCCTTTTTAATAAAGACTATTCATAAAAAATCCATAAAAAATCAAAACGGCGTCAGCATCGGTGTAATTTTATTAACAAGAAAACCCAGTACAATTTAAAACGGGCATTTCGGGGCTCACCACAGAGTCTTTATCTTTTTGGCGGTCTGCTGTATTAGAAGGTGTTAATACTAAGGATCTATATACTGAGGATCCTATTTTTTTTATTCATAAAAAATGTCATTGCATAGCTGTTCTTTAACTGTTAGCTTCATTAAAATCAATAGCTTACCTAAAATTCACAGCACTGTCTAGGAGCATAAAACTTAAAGGGTTGTCTTGTTCCTATAAAAAATAAGTATTAAGCTGCTGGTGCCTTATTAAAAAAAAAAAAAATCTATCTAACCTACCTTCCTCTTCATCTCATTTTCAGCACTGGGACTCCCCATTGTTCTGCTTACTTTTTTCTCCTTCCAAGTGGAAACATCCCTGCTGCAGCTGCCAACTAGCCGCAGCGGTCACATGCCACTCCCTTACATCACCATTCAGAACTGTTCACTTCTGAACGGTGAGTTAAGCAGAGCCACAGTTCCATAATTTCTGGTAGGTTTCCACTGCACTAGTAACTCAGGGGCTTCACAAATGGGCTTGGTACCCAAAAAGAATTCCAGCAAAATATGCCCTCCTAAAACCAGCTACTCCTGCTAAACCACTAGGTACATTCCTTAAAATGGTATTTCCATCAGACATTGATGGCATATTGATAGGATATGCTATCAATGTCTGATATGTGTGTATCCCACATCTAGAACCCGCACCTATCTGGAGAATGAGCCCTAAAACTGTTCCGTTTTCAATGGAGAGGTAATCAACTCAATGGGAGTTCTGAGGGCTACACATGAAGTTTCGGGATGCAGTTTCCAAAGTTGGAGTGTTTCTAATATTTTAATACTTCACGGCCTCTGCAAACCTGAAATAGTGCTGAAAAACATACCAATAGAAAGGAGACCCCAAAAGCCAGTGCTTTTAAAAATGGCAAAATTTTCCAATTTTTTGCTAGATTTTGGTGTTTTTCACAAATAGACACAGAGGGACACGTATGAAAACTGGTGCAGACTAGTCTAGATAGTCAGACTTTGTAGTCAGTTAGTGTAGCTTTCGTCATTATGAATAAAAGAGTCTTGCAGTACTTTATAAATGTGTCCCATTGTGAGACACAAATGTGTGCCAAAATGTGCGTCACTATAGTGTCTGAGACAAATTTTTTCTCATCCTCGCCACTTTGAAAATTGCATGGATTAGTACTCCATTTTTGCAACACATTCTGTCGAGACACATTTATAAATGTGTCTTATCTTATGAATGTGGCATGACATGCCCCCTAAGAAATAGCATGGACAAAACTGTTGCGGATGTTTGAAATAGACTTTTTATAAATATGTCGGACAGAGCCAAGTTTTTTGGGCGAAAATCACACAAGATAACTGGCACAGCCCATTTCATACATGTCCCCCACAATGTTTTGACCAAAGTTTACCATTAACATAAATTACAATGTGTCAAAAGAACTATTTCATAACTACGGAGGTATGTAAATGCATTATAAAGATATTCCCACAAGAAGTGACACATGTCAGATTTAAAAATTGATCTTTGTCAAAATGGTCAGAACTGGCTGTGGCTGGAAAAACTTAAAATGCCTTATTAAAAATGATTTAAATAGTTCCCAGGCCCCATGTAAAATAAATTAAGATATTCTCACCTTCCCTTGGATCCAGGGCTGCGTCTCTTCTAAACGGGAAGTGGCCGCTGATTGGTTGCAGCCGTCACGTGCCCCTAACTTATATCAGTGTTTGGAAGTGAACAGCTCTGTTCGTCCAAATGGTGATGTCAGTTAATGCCACATGACTGCTGCAGCCAATCATCGGCCACAACGATGATGTCCCCGTTTGGAAGTAATGCCGTGTCAACAGAAGAACGGAGAGACACACGGCTGTAACCGGGGACCAGTGGAAGGTGATCATTACTTTTTTTTAATTTTACTGGAGGGCAGGAGATATTTACATCCCTTTTTAATGAACAACCCCTTTAAAAAGACCATTTAAATGGATTTTGGTCAACATAACCAAAATGTAATAATTAGTATAATAAGTGGATGATATGACATTAACCCCTTAACGACCCTGGACGTGTGACCGTGACCCCGCCACACAGCCGCCGGGTGTTAGCGGCTGATCGCAGCTAACACCTGGTGGTTACAGCGTGGGGGGGTGGAGCCGCCTGCCCATGCTGTTTAACCCTTTAGATGCCACTGCAAAGATGGCCACGGCGTCTAAATGAATGAAAAACGGTGCTGGCACCGCTCTTCACGGAGATCAGAGTCCCCGCAGCATAACTGGGGGGATCCGATGCCTGGACATGGCAGCGGGAAGCCGTGTGAAGGCCTCCATCGCTGCCATGTTCTCGTGTGCCCCCCTTCCGGCCCCAGGCAGGAAGTGGGGAGACCGCCATCTTGGTCTATGCAATGCATTAGGCTGTATTAACGATCGCGCCCCCTAGTGGTGAAGCCCCCTAGGGGGACTCAATGTCAAAGGAAAAAATAAATAAATAAAGTTTTAAAGTACAAAAAAAAGTATTAAAAGTTCAAATCACCCCCCTTTTCCCATTTTACAAATAAAAACACTAAAGTAATAAAAAAGTTACACATATTTGATATCACCGCATCCTGAAAAAGTCCGATCTATAAAATTATAACATCATTTATCCCGCGCGCTGAACACCGTATAAGAAAAAAAAATTCCAAACGCCAAACTTGTGTTTTTTGGTCATTTCACGTCGCATAAAAATTGGAATTAAAGTGATCAAAAAAGTCGCATGTATTACAAACTGCTAGCAATAAAAAGTACGCTTCAGCACACAAAAAATACACCCTCACTGACGTCCGTAGTTGTTAGTACAAAAAATTTATTGGTCGCACAAAATGGCGCCGCAGCGCAAATTTAAAAATTTTTTTTTTACGGTACCAAAACATAATGGAAACTATACATGTTTGGTATTGAAAGATGTGTATCAACCTGTAGAATATAGATAACACATTATATTTCCCGAAGATTGAACACCATAAAAGCAAAAAACCCGCAAACATGGCGAAAGTACGTTTTTTTCACAATTTGTCCCACTTGGAATTTTTTTGCGGTTTCCCAGTATATTCTATAATACAGAGAATAACACCCTTAGAAAGTACATCTTATCCGTCAAAATAAAAGCCCTCATAGGTCTATGTAGGTGGAAAAATAAAAAAAGTTATGGCTCTGGGAAGGTGAGGAGGGAAAAACAAACCTGTCAACAACAAAAAACACAAGGTCCTTGAGGGGTTAAGATAGGAGGAAAAATATTTCTCGCTATTTCTGTCTAGATCCAATTACAGTTTTCATTATTTGGAAATTTCATATACCCATCACAAAGAATACAATACATGTTGCTTAACTGATTTTTCACCTATACTTTTATACTGACATTACTATTTCACCGGCAGTTATCATTAGGGTAAAAGCTGTGTTGGCCATAACTTTAACAAGAGTATTACATTTTACTATTCGCTGTAGCTCAACTCTATATTTGATCATTTGCTAGCTTCTAAAGGTTAGGAATCTCTGCTCTTAGGCAATAAATCAGTTTTCATCATACCAGAATGAATAGAAATTCACATTTATAAATATGTATGTAAAGCATTATAAAGTGATATCTTCTTTTCACATTCTTACCTGTGCTTGACTTACAATCTAAATGCATATCTTTGATTTCTTCATTTGGTGTTACAAACACCCGGGACCCCAATAACCACCTTG